>JARACY010002024.1:0-48149 GCA_029255725.1 Scrobipalpa atriplicella
TTCCAGCATGAAAGAAACAAATTCCAACAAATCGCACCGTATCTTACCGTGTGGACTGCAGACCTTCCGGAGCGCTATTTCGCCATCGAGTGTTGACCCGAGCGTTTCCGAGCGGCGCCGGGTGTAGAAACTAGTATACTGGTCTCGGTAGTAAACTGTGGCCGATTAATACACTTATGAAATTATGGGTTCGATAATGCCTTCATAGAGTTAATGAATTTAGCCTTATTAAGATTCAGCTGTTTCGTAAAGATAATAGTTTCTGCTAATGACAGGTGATTTTCTGATTTGTAAAAAGGTAGGCCTTGTTGTTCGCCAGGCAGACAAAATGTATACAAAATTGTTCTTTACATCGTACAGTAAAAAAAACGAAAAAATCCTATGTTACTACCGAGAGCTACGGGGCTACGGCGTAGCAGGTCCCAATACCGGGTGTAAGGGACAGCATCCCGCATCAACGAAACTGAACAACTTCCACCAGGAAATTCTTTCAGGAGATGTTCATTCATTAGTTTGCGGGAAGCTGTCCCTTACAACGCGTATAGTTTATGTGATTCTTCACTCAAGCTATCATGTTACTGAAATAAATCCATCATCAGCTCACCACCGAGGGACACGAGCCTACTCTTAAATAGGACGAACGGGTCTTAGTCGACCACGTGGTCCCAATACGGATTGGTCGATTTCACACACAACCGTTGAATTTCTTCATAGGTGTGTGCAGGTTTCCTCACGATGTTTTTCTTCATCGTAAAAGCACCGATTAAACATTATGAAATTCGTAAACCGAAAAACACATGGTAGTAATTGGTACGTGGTGGGATTCGAACCACGACCCCCTGCAAAGGAGGCAGCGACCCTATCCACTACACCATGGGGCTTGTAACTACACCAAATAAATTCATATAGCTTGCTAAATTAGTTCCTAAGTAGCCAAGCTTATACACACGCGCGTTTTGCAAGCGTGCCGTCGGCGGTCGGCCGGCGGTTGCGACAGTGCGTGTAACTTCAGTAACAACGGTTACTCGACCGATTATGATGACACTGCGCTATGAAACGTCCTGCAGCATTGCGCCTGTAATTGGGTCTGGTAATGTCTAGTTTTTGTGTGATTTGTAATATTTGGGCCTGTTTTAGTTTTGTTGTCGATCGCATATTCTGGATACTCCTTAAGGGATATACCTACGTATGATTTTATGGTATGGATTCAATGTCTGTCTCAATTTAGCTTTGCATAAAACAGTAACAATAAAGAACACTAAATATTATCTGCGTCAATTTGAATACATACAATTATTATTTCAATATAATACAGTACATTCACGAAGCATACCAAAGCGGGCATCATCTCAAAAGCTTACACAATAAACTAATCAGCGAGTAATACGTCTCGACGATACTAGCTAGTGATGTGGTGATGTAACTGTTACTAAAACGTGTCAAGGTTCCGTATGCAACTATGCGCCGAGAGCAAGAGAGCTTTGCACCAGCGTTGCTTAATTTTGTATAGCTTGAAAAAGGCATTTTTGTAAACTATGTATTTTCAAAAAAACAATGTTATCTACATTTAAATAAGATAAATCTCTTTATAGCACAAAAATAACAAATAAAATAACTATACTTATCTGTTTTAAAATAAAATAATAATTGCTTAAAGTTGCTTATTAATAATGGTAATTTCCGGTATGCTTCCACAAGATGCTGGAATAACTTTTCGCCTTCCAAAATAACATTAATTTTGAGAACATACAACGTGCAGATATGGTAATATTTGTTCCAATAATCTTTCAATCTATAACTGAATGTAACTAACAAAACAGTAACAACAAACAACTACCTCCAAACCTGATCAATCTTAACCAAAATATTCTACCACCAACGCTAAAAAAAGCAGTCAAAATGCTCGTTAGCAACGAGATACCAACCTTGACATGAAATGGGAGCTCGATAGTTACATCACATCGCATAGATTGTTGAGCCAACGTAGAGACATATAGTCATGTCAGTATATCTGCTTACGGGGAAGGCAGAATGTCAACTGTCTGACAATTTTGAGGTATTTACATAAATAATTTTGGGCAATGCTGTTGAGATTCACCACTAGTCACAAGTTCAGTGTTAGCTCATCAAATGTCATGTCACAAGTTGTCAGCTCATCTATTTATGAGATGTATTTGGACGATTTAGTCAGAGTAGATGGGATTAAAGTTCTTATTCCAAAAGAATAATAAAAAAGAACATTATTATATGCCTTCTTCTTCCAGGCATTCAGTTCTATTAATATATCTTTAACTTATTTAATTTGCAAGGTATTTAGGTTTTATCATCAGCCTGTGTCAAACCACTGCTAGACATTAGGCCTCTTCTATAGAAAGATTACTTTTTTGTTTCTTTAACAGACCATTAAAGCTTTGCCTACGCCGTAAGAAATTCAAGCTACATTATCATCCACAATAAATAACAATACAACATTTAACAGGCCATATCTTAACAAAACCAGTTATTTGCTACACATACCCAAGATGGCAACCTTGACATGGTATATTCGGCAACCATCTTACATCACATCTCAACATGTATTGAGTCATTAAAATATAGTTGCATACAATCTGTACGGTGGGTGTTACAGAAAACGAGTGCTATTATTCGTAATAGTGTTGTGGAGGGGATAACATTTGACTACTTACAAAATGTTATTAATAATACTATGACTTTTTTGTTTTATTGAAATTACTATCGGAGTGGGTGAGTCATTCCAGCATTTTGAGGCAGCATACTGAAAGCTACCATGCACATCAGCAACTTAAATTAATTGTTATTTTATTGCAAAGCGAGCATGGTTCACTTTTTGTTGCACATAACCACCTACTATTCTAGTTCAGAAAAGCTTAATAAAAACTTCTACGCAATATGGTACCAAAATATAAATCTAAATTAACATTGCATTATACATAAATATAATAATAGCCAAATTCAAATCACAAAAAAGATCGGCCTAGAGCGTATCGGACTTGTCTATGCGTTAGGGTTCCGGAGACATAGTGTAATTTTCTTAATATTTATAAAACTGTATCTATGGTCTGAGCCTTAGGATCTCGATCCGCAGAGAGTTGGTTTGATTCTCAGTTTAAAACTAAAGCAATTAAAAGATTTTATGTAATGTATAGTTTAAATTAGTTTCTAACACAAAAAAATAAGTTTCATAAACATCATGAGAAGAGAATGCTATGTTATTAAAGCGGAGCATGAAAAATAGAAAAACAGTGAACCGCAATTTCAAGAGTCCCTTAGCATAGAACCCTAAAAATAAAACTACAAAATACGTTCGAAATTGTAGAGTTGCATCAAGATTGGACCTTGACATCTGGTTACATCACCGTGGCAAGGTGAAGAGCGAACTGGCGGCCATTATGTAACCAGAGATAAATTAATAGTGGTTACGAAATACCTACGTGTGCTTAAGTTGGTTATCGGGTGAAGTTCGTCGTGTTACAGATATGCCTTACATAAAGTACATACATAAGCCTGCACTTCTTACAGGGAAGGCAGAGCGTCAACGGCTAACTAAAACATTTTTGTTACGTCTGACATTTTGCTGAGGATTATTGGAAAAAGAAGGGTGTACTGCTGGTTATGAGCCTAAATTCTCGCCTTCAAATTCTTCTTGGAATACTATTGACTTCTAAAGTATGCCCGAAAAATTATCTGGAACATTCTATGATTTTTTATCGCTCCCAGTTTAGTACTGAAGTAATTAAATTAAATTACTGTGGTTACCAAATTCCACAAAAACTACCCTTTTTTAAACGCTCTGTAACTTAATTACGATTTTAGGCATCTTCTTCGACGTCAATTTTCTATCTCAATTTTTAGTCAAATTTAAATGACAGATAACTAAAATTATAGAAATATGTATTGCTTGTTATTGATACTAGTAAAAAAAAACTTAAATTAAATTAAATTATTTCTTTCTACTGAAGTTTTGTAACGAACTTATACTTCAGTTGGTAACACAGCTGAAAATATCGAATTGGGTCAGTGATCCATCAATGCGGTGATGCAACAGTTACTTCAGACATCACTGCAGTATAGTCTAGTTGCTTGTAGCTGCCAAGGTAACTGGCACAGGTAGGCCCGTATTTATAATCAGCTCTCAAGAGTGACAGCGAGTTTGAGTTCGTATCAGAAATGTCATTCCAGTACAAAATTACCTGTCAAATCCGCACTCAATATTGCTCTCAATCTTGAGATCGCTTTATAAATACGAGCGGTAGAGCAGGTCACTTCAGTGAACTGTTGCTGTGTGAAGAAGCTTCTACTCCTATCGAGAGAGATTTTCGAGTTGACAAAAGAAATGAGGTACTCTGATGTCAGAGTTTAGGGGCAACACGCCTGCGCTACGTTCGGCGGTGGATTATTCCGTCGTATACGATACGATACATCAATTCCGCCGACCAAACAGTCGATTTTACGCGCTTAATGATGGTCAATAATATGGTACTATTTAAGGTGTTTATGACGATACTGGATGTGAATGGTAACTACAAAGGGTTTTAAGGGTAATGCGTACTCGCGGAATGATACGAAAGTGTGTTATAGGCAATGCAAAAGCATTGACAGTGTGTTGAAGGGAATCTTCGGGGCCGAACGTTAGTTTAGTTGCTGGCTCTTAGGTAAGTCGCGTTCCTACAAAATTGCCCTCATTACCAAGTGGAATAAGCACGGGCACTAAGGTACAAATCACAATCTAAACTAAACCACATGAATAGTTTTAGGTTGCAGACATATTCGATAAATACCTTCAAACTCGTTCATTCCGAAACCTTATTGATTTTATCTCCTCATAATCCACTTTTTGGTAACGGCTTTTTTTCTCTCGTGCCATACAAGTAAGAGTACTTGTAATGTCTTTAATCTGCTGACATCATAACGGGCCCAAGACACGATCTGCCAAAACCTCCGACACACCCACTACTATACAACAACTATGTTGTATTACGGTACAAATATTACAGTTACGTTTCAAAACGAAATATACCACCAATCATTTGAAATGCGGTCTAAAATTAGCCAACTAACCCACCAGTGATATAAGACCTCTCCTCATCTAGGTAAATCAAATGGCAAAAGCATTTACCTATAGAATTCTGGGGGTCTTAATACATTTGGTCATGTTAGTTGTTTGGTCTATGGAGTGCTGGTAAAATTTGTGACATAGTTAGTTTGTTTTATAGGATAGAGTTCTTAATTACTTAGGTATATTATTGATAAATGATAACTTATTATTAAAATTACTGGTCTACCACTTATTTCCGTGCCGTCCAAACTCATCATAAAAAAAATTTGTCTATCTGGATTAAAATCTGTCCTGACTAACCCTTTCCATTAATATTTTCAAACTTCACGTAGCGAGAAAAGTGATTCAGTCACAAAGCACGAAGAGTGTTAATTAAATGAATATTAATATCAGATGATAATTATATTCACAATCGGCAATAAAAAAACGAGTTTTCATTCCCGTTACAGTCATTAACGGTACACGAAAACTTATGACTTGAATCACCTAATTTAAGTTCACATTTAATTTGATACTTGTTATGCAATTTCTGACCTTAAACATTACATCATAGTAACGGGAGACTTAAATACGGAACTTTAGGCTTTACCTATAAAGGTATTTAGGTCGATATTTTGGTATTACGGTAACAACGGTTCTGATATTTGAACAGTTGTTCGAATAGGTTTTGTGTGTTTATATTATTTATATTCTTGTAGTTAACTGCAATAGTACATGAAGTATGACCGTAACTTTTACAATATTGGGTAACAAATACCTCTTCGTTCTATCTAAGCAAGTTACACTATATATTGAATCCAATAACTAATTCAAATAATTATTGATAATTGATTTTTCTGTATTTCAGGATATCCTCTTACTTTACTCTTTTCTTTATTCTCTCGCTACGTCTTACAAACATTGTGGGAAATTTTAGATAGATATGTGGATCGCTATACGTATATAGACAGGTTGTCAGCCCATCGTCTAAATTACAATACATTGTAACCCTCGAATCGCTTAACTGACATCTACACACAAGCAACTGATACTTCAATTTTTTTTCTATAGTTCAAAGTCCAGCATGGAAGAAAAACAATGTATATTTAATTGCCTTTAAAAATTCTACTCCACTTCTCAGTTTCCGTAGCCTCCATACTTTGGAATCAAGTACAGCACTATACACTAGTGACTGGCCTGTAGACTATGTTAGTTGGTGTATGGTGCCCCTTCGGCGATTTGCCCGTTCCCATAGTTAGCGCGTTACGGCCGCGTGACATAACCCGCTTACCTGCTGCCTGCTGCCGGATGCGGGGTAGGGCTGCCATAGAATGTGTAACATATATCGGATGGATTTTAAGGATCGAGCTGAAACCTGAAGCAAATTTTAACAACTAGCCTAAGCCTCAAAAATTCCCGGAACTGCTATTCATTTATTACCTTTTCTTACCTCCGAAAATTCTTCGTGGTTAGAAAGTAGAAAAACCCCTTCGTACATTTTGTTTTTTATTAAAAAAAGAGATTCAAGATATCTTTAAATGTCTATGCAAAGCAAAGACTGTATCCTACCTATACGTCTTTCACCAACTGGGACTGAACCGGCACGTTATACAAACAATGTTAGAGGCTATACAACTCTGCTCTGTACAACATAGCTTGATCTTTTTGACAGATGTCAAACACATACTGTTATGAAGGAGTCTCTTTCGCACCTGTGATGTTTTGATATTTCCTACCTGTTGTCACAGGACTCAAGCTACATTGGACAAAGTATAGTAGTCGGTTTAAAAACTCTGACAACAGGGTTCATCGGGTCGTTCGTCGACTCGAAAAAGAAGTAGGTACCTAGGTAAATAAGATATTTAGATTCTACACATAAAGGAAAATTAATATAGAGTTGACTATACAAATATGATGTGAAGGCAGCCCTAGCCGTACAGCATCACAGGGATGTGCGGTCGCCGCTAACCTACTGCTACGTAACGGGATACTCTGCGATGGTGTTAACATGGATGCGTCAATGACCTCATAATTTTAACGCTACTTAAAAAAAAAATTACATTTCTTTATTGTGTACTAAAAAGTTTACAAAAACTAACTTAAATTAAGTTCACAAACGTTTATACGTAGTTGTTTTTTAATCTACACTCAAGGAATCTTTTTTTGGAACTATATTAAATATTAACCATCTTCAAGCTCCGGTTTGGTGTACAATGTTCTTGCACCAGCCTTACTTGGAATTAACTACTAAACTAGTAAACAACAATACTATAATTTATTATCACTGCTATGTAATTAAGAGTGCCTGATTAACGCGTTGTTAAAGAAAATAAAATGAAAATAACAATAAAAATAATTATAAAAATTGTTATTAATTTTAAATTAGTGACCAAAATTATTTACTATTTGTTTTAAATTTTAAATAGTGACCATGTTATGGGTAATTTATGTCGTATCCACGTAACTCCCAATGCTCGGCAGTATGTCGCGAGCTGGCACACTGAACTACATACAGCGTGTACTCGTGTTGATAAAGATAACGTTTTTTTCTCGATTGAGCCCGATCACGACACATACCGGCTTCGGATTTATCTCTTGAGCGAGGAGGGGTTTCAGCGATGTGGAATGTTGGCTTGGAATATGTTAATGAAATATGTTCTGCCTCCGTGGACTAGTGCTCTAAGCCATATAGACTTCCGATCCGGAGGTCCTGGGTTCGATTCTCAAGGGGTGGGTTTATGAGATTTTTGCCTAGTTTGGTTAGGACAATGCAGGCTGAATCACCTGCTTGTCTGGAAGGGAAAATATTAAGTGCTTTGGAGGGCACTGATAGTATCATGTCAGAGGCATATTTATATTGTGCTATCTAAATACATACAAAATCATTGACGCGCTATGAAATATGCGTTAAGATCAAGATGAGATGCATTGATGTCTTTTGTATGAAATTCACTACACACAATACTGAACTGAACTAACATAACAATTTTATACTCCGTTTGTGATCATGCACCTCGAAATTTGCAGTGTTTTGATGGTGCATTGTGCTGTTAACATTTTGCACTTTTGGGAATTTGATGAACGTGACAATTTTGTATATTAGATATTAAATGTTTTGAAATACTTTAAAATTTTTGATCATGTAGTTTTTGGAACTAATGTGTAACAGTGATAAATTGGCATATAAATACAGTTAGTTTTCGTTTCAAAATATCATTGGACTGACTAATTTATAGAAAGTATACTGTAGAATATAAACAAAATGAAGTTTATAGTTTTGTTGCTCGTAAGTGAATTTCATTTACTATTCCAGTTTTTTTAATTTGCATTCATTTTGCATTGATTTTACCACAGTAATTATATTTTGTATTTAAATTTAATGTGTCTAAAATAAAATCAATCCCCTAGATTAGGTAGCCGACTCTGTGAAATACGGGAACAGGCTAGGGCGATGTAGTTCATCATCAAATATTTTTTTGTTTCAATTTCCAGGCTGTGTTATTCAGCGCCCAAGCAAACCCAGATCCCGCTTCTACGACTGTCCACATAGAAAACTACGAGGGACCAATATACTTGAGCACTCATCCCCCTAATGGATGCAATTGTCCACATCACAATGATGAATACCTTCACTACGTAAACAATCCATCCAAAACTGTTGATACTTTAACAACAAGCGTAGCTGCAACATCAGCTTCTGCAACATCAGCTTCTGCAACATCAGCTTCTGCAACATCAGCTTCTGCAACATCAGCTTCTGCAACATCAGCTTCTGCAACATCAGGAGCTACAACATCAGGAGCTACAACATCAGGTGTGACGTCATCAGCTGAAGCGACTGCAGTGACAGAAACAACTACACAAGCAGTGACGTCATCAACTGCAACTACAACTTCAGGAGCAACAGGTTACGGAATAACAGACAACGGTTGTTATGAAGTCATAATTTGGACTGATACTCCCAAAAACTGTGGAACACAATGCTCTTCTAATTCAGGGACTTACAATCCTGCACCAAGTTACAGTAATCCAGGACCCTATTATAAGAATCCTGAATGCTATAACACTGCTGGAATAGAATACAACAACCGTGGAAATGGCTACAGCAGTTGTGAAACATCATGCAATACTATCGGAGGAAGCTATAACGACGCTAGATCGAGTTGTAATAACCCTAAAACAGGTTATGGAACATATAATAACCCTAGCACAAGTTATGGAACAACCTATAATAACCCTAGCACAGGTTATGGAGCAACATATAAAAACCCTAGCATAAGTTATAGTACAATACATAATAAACATAACACAGGTTACAGCAGTTATGGAAATAGTTACTACGCTGGAACATACAAGAGTCCTAGAATTGATTTCAACCACGTTGGAAGTAATTACGATGGAGTGGGAACAAATTGTTACTCTGATGGTAGTGTCAACGGATATTCAGGAAAAGACTCCGATGTATTAGGTTATGGCGTTGCAAAGAATAAAATTTGTGAATGCCAGTGTGCATGCCAAAAGTTGAAGTAGGATTGATGATTTGGAGAAAGAGTAGGTCTCCAATAACTTTAATTCTTAATTTGCATTTTATATCATTTTAATGAAAGTAAACCGTATTCAAGATATTTTAACACATTTTTTCGATTAGTTTCGTACGAATTTTGTTAAAATTACGCAAATTTTTCGCTATTTTGTAAATGTAAAATGAAATAAGTAAGTATATCTAAGTTTCAATAAAATTTAAAATATATGACTAAGTATAATTGAAAGTCTTCTAAATTTGAAAAAAAAAAAACAATTTACATATACTTAAACTATTACTAAAGAAGAAGTACCTATTAAATTCTTTTGACACAAACTGCTTAAAAAATTCGTCAATTTCAGTCTGTGTGGACATCAAAATAGCTAGATTAGTATCAAGTTGGCAGTTTCATCAAAGATTTCTTGCTCTTGGGCCATCCTGCAACATTCGACCCGCAAAAAACGTTTGTTGGGTAAAGTTCTCGTGGTGCATCTAAGTTATGTTGAAATCCAAATTGCTGGTTTTGCATGCAGAGGTTGAAATAAACGGGGCATTCTTAGGATATGATCGTAGGTATTGAATTATAAATTACAAATTCTGGGCATAGGTAATAATCTATTATCACAGGCTGAGTTAAGTACACAACACCAAAAATATGAGATAGTATACCATTTTGTATCCAAATTTATACAGAATTATCATTAAAGGATGTACTGAGTCTGTTACTTAATTTTGGATATATTAATACTGTGTTTGGTAGGTTATTAACGGTCAGAAAGTGATAAAATTGTATCATAACATGATACATTTTATTTATTGATTTATGCCATGCGTACAGACAGGTTGCGCGTTTCAAATTATTTTAAAGTATACTAGTTGTTTAGATTCATGGTTATGGATATTGAACTATTTAAAATAAAAGGTACCTTCCCGTAACACCCTATATATGTTAGCTTTTGATTAATCAACAAACTGCAATACCGCAGCTAATGCAAGCGCTTCTCAAAGATCCTCTACCACGATAGGCGTTTGACATTTCAAAACGCATTGTGCCTCTTCTGAGGTGCCTCTAATGCCTCTATACCATTTCAGCGCCATCTACCGTGAAACGTCGGCAACTCAATGAAGTAATCATTACAAAACTGACGCAAGCGCAGTCTCAAGGATACCGTGGTGCGGGGTTGCGAAACGCAAAATGTCGAGTCTTAGGAAAGGAACGGTGTGTCAAGGCGGTCATAGTACTGGGCTCCTTTCAATATTGGGCAATGGGAGCCTGCCAAATGCCAAAGCGAAAAGTTGTATCCTAAGTACTAGGATCTTGGTGGGGATAGGACGAGATTAGGTTGGTTTGGAAATTGGTTTTCTGTGAAAAGTATGGCCACGTGTTTGATCCAAGATCGGAGCTTATAGCAAGGAATGTAATATTTTTTAGGGTGGATGGAAAATTGAGGGATGTAATTTCTTCCTTTTCGACGTACGATTACATTTCGTGGATGACATGTTCATACGATTGATGATTGGAGATTGGAGCGCAATGTCGACATAAGTTGTTAAAAAATTCTATGAATTTTTGTAAGGTCGACGAACGATGTCTGATCAATGTCTGATCAAACTGTCAGGATCATAAACCGCCCTGACATGGTTGCTTTGCGATGAAACTCTAGTACGAAGTACGTTTCTTCATATTTGTAAACAAAATATTCTGATTCAGACATGATTTTTATAGCAAAACTAAACGATTGATCTAATGTTTGAGTATACTTCATGGGAATTGAATCCATTACCTCCGGATCGAAACCCATGGCTCGTACCACTACACCACAGAGGCAGTATAGTAAGAGTGATGTAAGCATGTCTGCAGTAACTGACTTCAAGGTCCGATGTTACTTGAAGTTAGGAAACAGCAGTTATTGTTAGTAATATTCGTAATAAGTGGAGCTGGTGCGTGGTCGAGCGTGCGATCTTGTGTACCACTGATTAGTTCACCGTTTTGAAATAGAGTTACTTATGCGATATGAGTGAAGCTTGCATGTTTATGCGTATACAAATGTTTAAAGTAGCCACGTTTTGAAAAAAAAATGTCATTGACACGACAAGAAGAAGAAAGGAGTAACTAGGATGTGAATGTCTTCTCGATCTCTTCCTGTGGACTTCTTGAAAGTCGGCTAAGGAATTAATCCATAGCATGGGCAGCAGCAATTTCTCTTGAAAAAATTGTCTTGTGATTCAACTGGGACAGGAAAGTCCCATGTCCAGCAGTGGTCTGTAGGCTGACTGGTACAATTATCATCATCAGCTCATATACGTCCCCACCAAGGGGCACGAGCCTACCCTGAAATTTAGGGCGAGCGGGCTTTAGTTAACCATGAGGGCCCAGTACGGATTGGTCGACTTCACACACAACCTTTGAATTTCTTCATAGGTATGTGCAGGTTTCCTCACGATGTTTTCCTTCACCGTAAAAGCGCCAAATAAGCGTACATTATGAAATTCGGCAGCCGAAAAACACATTGGTACGTGGCCCTATCCACTACACCATCGGGCTTGTTATAATATTTATTCTTCTTCTTCCTCTGTCGTATGGGTTTCGAGTCGATCGACCCGATGAACCCTGGTTTCAGAGTTATTAAACCGCCTAATAGCACATAATTGGTACCTACCTAATCATGTCTACCATCTAATGACAACTAATGACAACTAACTAATCTACTACTCTCGGAACTCATGACAAGCTGATTAACAAGATACTATTCTCCTAGTTGACTAGTTTATTCTTAGAATCTCAGTCTATTATAATAATATTAGTAATAAATAGTTTATTATCTATCATGTAATCTTGCAAGGACAATGCACTAGCTTCCGTATATCCGTAACAGCCTCACAATTGCACATTTACTGTGTCTTTATATGATCACTATAATTATATTAAAGGAAGTAATATCGGTTGATATAAATAGATGATTATGTAATAAAATAGATTACCGTAGCAGACAATGGAAGGACTCAGCTGTGTATGTTACAAAATATTTCGCACAGTTGTATTTTTTTTTTATAATATGGATGAAACGAACAGATGGGTCACCTTATGGTAAGTGATCTTACAGAATGTAAGGGATGGATTGTACCGAAAACTGAAAGATATCTGATCAAAGTGGTAATTTTGTATTGGGAAGCAAATTTTATATCGTCTTTCTGAAAGTTGTTTAGTTTCATTGACTGAACAACCCCTTTCAGTTTTTTGTACTCCTCTACTTACATGATTTTTCAAAAAAAAAAAAATGGCTTTCCTCTACAAATTGTCTGATCGAAGGTGATCATTTTGTATGGAAAAGTCAAAAATTGTCTTTATTTGCTGAAAAACACATTTGCGTGTCTCTTACACCCGGTATCTTTGTCTTGTCTGTATTTCAAACAAAATGTAGGTATGTGTAATGGATGAGAGTTATAATCATCTATGTTCCGTTACATACTTGTTTACAGCTAGCTATGATGTAATTTAACCTAGAACCTATTACTAAGAATGCACTTGCTGGTTATGTGACGCATGGTCCAAGATTCAACTCATGACTTCCTCTATACAGCAGCAGGATAACAGCAGATGTACTACTATAACGTTGTTACATGATATTCCTCCTTATCCTTACTTAATATTATAAATGCGAAAGTAACTCTGCCTGTCTGTCTCTCTGTCTGTTTTTCTGTCTGTTACTCTTTCACGCCTTAACGGCTCAACGGATTTTGATGAAATTTTGTAGGACAATAGGTAGGATCCTAGGGACAGACATAGAAAACTTTGGGAAATATTTTTTTTTTTATTACCCGAAAGAATTTTCAGGTGAAAGTTGTTCAGTTTCGTTGACTGAGCTGAGCAACCCCTATCAGTTTGCGGTACGCTGTCCCTTACACCCGGTATGTATGAACTATAATGGCTTACATCACATTAAATTAGATTAAATCAAATCAGAACCTAGCACCTAAACTACCTAGTCGACTTTTTAATTAAAATAAATTGTTCGTATTTTATGTTACTAATTCAACTCAATAAATCACCAATTCTGCGCTGTTCCTACGCACTCGAATGTAAAAATAAAATAATGTTTTTATAACAGTTCGTTCAACCCACGGCAAATGGAACAATGGCTAGTAAGTAGGTAAAATGAGAACAACTAACTACCTACTAAGATTTATTGGTATCAAAGCGTGCTATATCCCTTCATGGGAAGGCAGAGTCTTAACAGCCTAGTAAATTATCACCAGGTACGCCACGATCGAGAGTTTTTTGTAGGGGTGTTTTAGTTACGATTATGACAAAGTAGCAAATAAAATATTTAAAAAATCCTACTTCAAAGAAAATTACTGTTTCCCCGTACAATTTGTCCGATCAGTGGTAATTTTGTATAGAAAAGTAAAAACATTTTTTAGAAGAAGTATCTATATAGCTTCTTCATAGTTACTGAGGTGTGACGCTTGCGACATGCCTTGTAAAGTACCTATAAAAAAAATTCTCAAAATATATCTCCAAGCCAATCCAAGGGCATGGCGCTTGTTTTGCACAGCGCGAGCGCGGTAGGGCCCTCTCCCTATAACCGTCATATTAGACGCATTAGACGTGTTGCACAACCAGCCTATGCCCTTAGGCCTGAAGTTGTGCAATATTAAGAAAAAGTAATCGGAATATGACTTTGTGCTACAATATTTTGACATGTGTATTTGATGTGTATCAAATATTTATGAATTCTTTGAATTGTGGAATGTAACAGCTGCTTATCTACCTAGATATACCATCAACAAATGGAAACGGCTTTAAGTAAGCCTTCGACGCTCTACCAGCCCCGTTAAGGATAAATACGTGACTATTTTGCATCACAAGTTATTTTTGAAATGAGTATAATAGTTATCAGATCTACTTACAAGGAGTTTTATTGAAAACCCTGTGGATAAATTATGTATCACTACTACCATGGGACATGGGACATCCTCTAACATTGCACAACCGTCCCAATTATTGCGCGGTCGGGAGATTGCGTCACATTAAGATTGAGTAGGCATTGAAAATTTAGTAGTACTATTAGATTGATGCCGATTGATGAATGAAGATAGTGAGATTAGTGAGTCATAGTTTTTACTTGTGATTGCAATGTTCTATTTTAACTCTTGACTCTACGTCTATTCTAAGCGATGATAGAGCATTACGCTTGCTTAGTAATTATTAATTAATTAATTAGTAACAAAACGGACTTTTACAGAATGCCCTGGAAGAGATGTAGCTACTATAGCTAGTAAATATTGTTTTTCGATCGGTCCCAGTTACACATAGGCTCGTATTTATAAGGCGATTCCAAGATTGAGAGCAATATTGAGTGCGGATTTGACAGGTAATTTTGTACTGGAATGACATTTCTGATACGAACTCAAACTCGCTGTCACTCTTGAAAGCTGCTTATAAATACGTGCCATAGAAGTAGTATGTGATGTATGAAGTAGTATAAAATACCTAGTGTCAAACAATTTTGACTACTATCAATATGAGTCATACACACAAAAATGTGATAGATAAAGCCGTACAAACTAGCAGCACAGATGTATCTCGTAAGTAAACAAACATACAGATAAATTTGATTATACATTGCGTAACGGAGCGACTGTGATGCAACCACTAGAGTAAACTAACTGGCAAGGTTACTGGAGTGGTTACTAGGCCCGCGTGATACAGTAGGTAAGTACTTATAGGAGTGTGTATTTCGGATATTTGCTAGTAAATAGCAATTAACGACTTATGACTCAACTTCCATGCTGGACTGGGAGAGATAGAAAAACAAAGAATGTGCCAGCTGCATCTCCTCCCGGGCATGCTGTGAAATTCAAAATTCATAAATTCTCAGTTCTTTTTCAGTAACCTTTGACACATCAGTCAGCGGAATATTACAATTTAGTTGACGTACGTTCCGGCGTTCAAGCCCAATAATTTTGACTTAAAGTACCCTAATTTGGCGAATTCACGGCCAAAAGTTCAATACAAACCACAGAAACAACTTCCATACATTACATCATACCATACTCTTGGAACGTACCTTGACTACACTTCCGTTTTCTCACTTCCGGTCGTCCTTAGGCGGCAGTCACGCTTCTAAGGCGGAATACACACTGTTTCATAATACAAATAGATGGCTCTTCTGTATGTTTAAAGGTCGAAATGTTAATAAATTTTACATTAATTTAGTTTGGGTCGTTGAACTTCAAAGGACTGATGTGTCATGTGATGAGGTGTCGAAATAAAGGTAATAAAAGAAATATAACGTCAGTCGATTCAAATAACATACATACATACATAAATCACGCCTTAATCCCTTATGGGGTAGGCAGAGCGTCAACGACCTAATCAAAGGTCGTTGCGCCACGTCTTACAAGTTTTGAGGGTTATTCCAGATAGATCTGTATATTTATAACTGTTTAACTCGGGGTTTTAAGCCGTTGCAAACGTTGGGCAAACAAAGGTATTTATCATTTTATAAATGCCTATCAAGCCCATACGCGCTTTAAAACCCGAGTTAAACAGTTATACCTAATGTGTACAAAGCGTGAAAGTCTAAAACATATCTGTATATTGTTATAGTGACAGGTTGTCAGCCCATCGCCTGAATTACAATACTGAAAACCTCGAATCCCTCAGCTGATTTTTACAGCATGCCCGGGAGGAGATGCAGCTGGCACATTCTATGTTTTTCTATCACTCCCAGCCCAACATGGAAGTAATACGTTTTAAATAACGTACCAGCTATTTCATTTGCTTCCTTATCATCATCAGAAAAACGTGTACCATTAATTATTTAATTTAACTATCAATTAATTAATATCAATTATTTTATTCATATATATTTTTTATCCTACAAATTCTCATTTATTTTGTATATTTTCGACCCTAACGTTTCCTGGATGAAATCGGTATTTCAAGTATGTAATAATTAAGGGCAGATATACGACCCCCACAGCCTAGTTGGCAGTGTATCTGCCTGCTACGCAGAGGGTCCCGGGTTCGATTCCCGGCCGGGACAGACATTTGAATGATTAATTTAAATGTCTGTTTCTGGGTCTGGGCGTTCTTTGTGGTTGTTTCTGTGTATGTCCATGGCACCCCGATACAGGGAATCCTAGTGGGGGCTATGAGTGTGATCGTGTTTGTTTGTTTGTTTATATGCTGCCGCTATTTTGTTAAAATTTATATCAGTTGTGTACCTACAGCTTAATAGATAGTATCCTATTACATTGCTAAATGAACATATACTAAAATAGTAAATACTTGTTTACTATCTACTTGACCTTACTAGGTTACTATAGCTGTTACTGAGTCACTTCACATAATAGTTAGCGCATTTGTTACCTGTTATTATGATAATAGGTATTTAGTAGTAGCTAATATTAATAATAGGTTAGTAAGAAGGTTGTGTAATGGTGATCATATTTTATGATAAGTGTTGAAGGTTTTGGTCTTAATGATAAAGTTAAATATTTTGACGTGTAAAAATTTGTTTATGGTGCCATTTTATATTGAAGGTCGTGAATACGGTTCCCGAACGAAAAGAAATATTTGTATGGAGTTAATAAATATGGGTTTGGTACCTTGGTACATCTAGGCTCGTATTTATAAAGCGATCTCAAGATTGAGATCAATATTAAGTATGGATTTGACAGGTCGTTTTGTACTGAAATGACATTTCTGATACGAACTCAAACTCGCTGTCACTCTTGAGAACTGATTATAAATACGGGCCCTAGATAAAGAATAAGATACCTAGTTATACCCAAGTAACTTCAATATTCATCTTAGAGTTTATTACGTTCTAAAGGTATGCTATCGATTCGTGGAGAGCACAACTTAACTAAATCTTGTCTAAAATTATTGCCGTCCCTTTCTGTTCTCTCGTGATAGAAAAGAACAGGTATAGACTTATATTAGTCAAGTCGTGATTTTCGCAACTCCGAATTGCTACCAATGTTCAACAACAATTATAAGTTCATCTCATGCTGAAAAATTACGTTTACCTAGGTATGTCATTTCAATTCAATTCATTTCAATTTAATTCAATTTAAATATAATACATACAACATACAAATTTTCAAAATATAAAAAACAGATGTGTACAGGTAGAAGGCTATTCAAAGATCATCATTATACTTAACACATACATTACATGACATTATTACAATGTAACCTAATAAAATAACCTACAAACCGCTGAAAAATACCGCGCAATTCGTGAACAATTACTTAAACTGTACACAACAATAGCATATCGAAATAGTTCAACTGGGTTATGCAAGGGACTATCGGAGTGGCGCAATTCGCCTTAGATACGCCGTAACTGGGGCAGGTGCGGGCTTGCTGAGGCGAATCGCGGATTATAATGTGAATTTAAGCGATGTTCGTGAGAGATGTAAAGATAGATTTAAATTGTTTTTATATTTAGCGATGTTCTTAAGTAGTAAAAGATTTCTGTTAGATTTTACTTAAATTGTTTTTGGTATTTTATAAGACGTTTGAATGAAGAATATTAGATATTAAGTCCACAGGACACTCGACTTCCTCGGGTCAATTTCTGTTTCTGTTTTTTTTTCTGATTTCTTTGGATTAAATTAATTTTTATTTGTTTTTCAATTCTGTTCTATAATTATTAGGTGTCTTTATAAACTCTAAACATCTACAAAATTTAAAGCGTCCATAACACATACAGTCTTGCTACGCCGAATCGCCAAATTGAACTCCGAATTACAAATTGGTAATATTGAAATTCATAGATAGGGCAACACAGCCAGGCGTGCAGTATCGTGTGAATGTATATATAGACACAAATTGTATGTATATATGTTGTATGTATGTTACAACACTGTTCCGAATGCCGAATTAGGTGTTTCACGCAATAAGTCCTCCACTTTTAAGTCCCGCTAATGTTTCGAAATATTGTGTTTTAGGAAAGTACCTACAAGAGTTTTTTTACTGGGTAAAACTTAAAAGATACGACGCTGATATTTTTTGACTGATTTGCTCTTGACTTGAGTCTAGGCCAGCAAGTTTCAATCTGAAAATATCAAGAATAGGTAATGCCGCAAAGTACGAGTAAGTACCTAGATAGGTAGGTACCTACCATATACCTAGGTAGTACTATACTAAGTATCTAAATTTTTTTAAAACAATTTTTTCCATAAGTAATAATAACCAGGTCTTGTGACAGAGGTATCAGAAATGTCATTTCACTTCAAAACGGCCTGTCAAACTTAAAAACTAATAGGAGTCTGTACCTTTCTCTTGAAGGAGAAGGATATCTTTGACTCCACGTGTCTCAATATTAGACTCACCCTTAGGTATATAATTTATCAATAATTTACGTGACATTGGCAGAATTGTGACTACACAAAAGCCATTAATTAAGAATTGTATTAAAAACTAATATTGCTCTCTATCAATACAAGCCTAAGTATTTTTGATTCTGATCTGACTCATCATCCGACGCTGACAACTTGTTTTATCCCAAAACTTGCAACCTTTTACAACTCAGCAGCTACAGTAGCTAAAATCGCCACCTGCAATCAGCCAGGCTTGCAGAATTACTGCAACTGCACACAACTGCATATTACTGCATGTTACTGCAAGTTATAATGCGTTTTATCGGTCGGGAGGGCATGTGACGTAAGTATTTGGTTACTGTTACTGGACATAGGTTAAGTAATTTGGGTTTGAACAACGTTACGGTAATTATTATGTACGGTTTTTAATTTATGTACTGTGCTACTTCTACAGGCAGGTTACCTACTCTTCAAAAACAACAAAAGTATTTATAAATCGATTTTATTTTATTTTAGACAACTACTGTCGACAATTCTTCTCCTTTGCTTTTTACCATTATCTAGGCTCGTCTCTCTTTTTTTTCTTCTTAAATGATTTCGGACCAGCGTGAAATAAAAAAAAAACACTTTTGACCTACTACTATCATTGGTGGTTAATATAATTGAGCTCACCTATTCTAGACGTACGTTATCTTCAAGGATTAAGATCGATGATTTACTATGATCTAAACTAATACTTAACTAACTGGTAACCGTTAACTCTTTGATCGATGTCTCGTCTAGATCTAGTATCGATTATCCGTGTCAATCATGCATCGATCGCAAATTACTGTCTAGGTTTATGGGTCAATGGCTTAGTAAAAACTGTACTTTTTCTAGTTGAAGTAAATAAAACTGTAATAGGATAATCATCAATTTTACCTGATACTTAAAAGACCACAGAGAACAAGGAAAATAGGGTTACAAAACAAATTAAAAATGTCTTAGTACATGACTAAGCGAATTTTTCTTAAATTTCGACCACAGCTTAAATTAATTGAAATGACCTAACATTAGTCAGACATCCATGAAATTGATGAATCAAATAAATGCGATATCAAAATTATAGTGTAGTTCGTGAGGAGGTAATTAAGGCTCGTATTTATAAAGCGATCTCAAGATTGAGAGCAATATTAAGTGCGGATTTGACAAGTGATTTTGTACTGGAATGACATTTCCGATACGAACTTAAACTCGCTGTCACTTTTATTATAAATACGGGCCTTAATTTAATTATCACAGTAAAATAACATCATAAATGTATTATACAGGTACCTACGGTGTCCCAATACCTGAGAAAATGTTGTTTAGTCAACGAAACTGAAAAATAAAAAAAACACTTCTGGAATCTACATAAGCAATGATCACTTTGATTTTAGGCTATTAGTATCGGAAAGCCAATTTTTTTTTTATATCCCAAATTAATTTATGTATTTATCTGAAAGTTTTTCTGTTTTGTTGACTGAGCAACCCCTTTACACTGGTGCTAATTCAGGACGCACTATTACTAATTCTAATTCTTAGTAGCGCTGTCACTTTTTTAAATATGACATAAGAACAGGATAGCAATCAAACACGTGACTTTGACATTCCTAATTTGACGTACGGCGCTTTAAATAAGGAATAACCATAGAGCGTGCTCACTAATTTTACGTAATTTAAGCAGTCTTATGTCAGATTAGGAATGTCAATATCATGTGTTTATTTGCTATCCTGTTCTTATGTCAAATATAAGAAAGTGACAGCGCTACTAAGAATTAGAATTAGTAACTGGACGGCGTGAATCGAGGCCACTATCCCTTAGGTACACCCTATAGTATGGCCTGTAGGAGTACCTATTTATATTCCAGCAACATAAAGGAAAATCTCCAAACTGCTTACGTGTCTCGTGAATGCGTCGGCCCATTGTAGGGATGTGATTCAAGCGCGTTTTGTTGCATAAAAAGAGTCGCAGGCGCAGGCGCAGATTAGTCTAATCAACTAGGATGTTGACCCAGATATAATTCATTCATTTAATTAATATCTATCTAAAGTAATCCGTGCTTAGACCCGATGCAATAAAATAATGTGTACAAAGCGCGAACGTCTTAAAGAAATAATTAATTATTCGCTAAAATTTCGCAGTTTGTTACTTCCTTACTTATTTACTTATGAAATTTATTTTTCACAACAGTGTAGCCAGTTAGAGTCGTATCAATATGTATTATAAATATGAAAGTTTGGACATAGTCTACTTCTCATCGCCGGAATTTCCTTCATTTCCACGAGAAAACTAATTTAACGCGTTTATGCCAAACAGCGTCAGTATTTCGGAGTCCTTCATACGAAAATTTCTTCGCTCACTGGTCTATAAGCGCAGATGGGGAAGGGAGCGTCTCAAGGGCGCGGGTTCAATGCGCGCGTATTGTGCGTCAACGCGCATCAACGATGTAAAAAGCGAGATAATTGAGGAAGGTTATGTGAAAGGTAAAGTAAGTTACTGTGCAGGTATCGGCAGGTAGAGTAACCGTCCAGTACCAAAAGCTACATATTCAGTCTTAACGACAGAATAGACGAAGTATTTTTTTTCTCATTTCACGTTTGACTACTCTTAAGCCCGTATTGATAATCAGCACTCAAGAGTGACAGCGAGTTTAAGTTCGTATCAGAAATGTCATTTCAGTACAAAACGACCTGTCAAATCCATACTTAATATTGCTCTCAATCTTGAGATCGCTTTATAAATACGAGCCTAAGTAGCCCGGACCAAAGCTTTTCTTGCCTTCGCTCTGTCTTTCCTTGCTAAATTTTATTTACTTTTATTCGATGTTTTTGAGATAATTATTATTTTCTTGTTTTCAGAAAAGCGAAAAAAAAAAAAACACTTGCCTCTTTCAGCTTCAGACAAAAAACAAGAACTGCATCGAAGATGTTACGAAAACAAACAAAAAGCGTTATGAAATATGCGCGCACGCGGTTTATTTAGAGCGCGGGCGGCGACAGCGCAAAAACTGCGCGCGCAAGGGAGCGTCTCAAGGGCGCAAGGTCGATGCGCCGTGCGTCAGTGCGCATGGTGACGTCACACGAGACTTTTGCAAGACTGTTAACTGTTAAGATGGCTTTGTTGTTACATCCTCAGTTGGTTAGTGCTTGAACCATCATTTTCTATGTACTATGTATTGTTGTGTAAAACACGACCTAGAAGAGGCCACTACATGACATTGTGTGCAATGCATGCACCAGTCACTGTGAGAAAGTCATGGATGAAGGTGAAGCTATTCCAGTCCAGCACCATTCGGAGACACCTACAACCAGCCTTGGCTCTGCGGAAAGCGCTTACTTATTATTTATATGTTATTTAAGATAGGTCTCTATACTGCTGTAGTGACAGGTTGTCAGCCCATCGCCTAATTTACAATATACGGAAACCCTCGAATCCCTTAGCTGGTTTTTGCAGCATGCCCGGGAAGAGATGCAGCTGGCACATTCTATGTTTTTTTCTATCGCTCCCAGTCCAGCATGGAAGTTACACCCTGTAGATTTCTAAAGGTGAAAGATGCGTTATAATACACTTCGATTTTCACCCTTTATACGTGTTTGTATGCAAGCGTGAGTCAGGCGTCGCGACGCGCCCCCTTCCTAGACGTCTAGCCCCCTCCCCTTCCCCCCTGAAGGCGATTGTCTGAACACTGCACTTGTATTATGCAATGAGTAGTAGGAGTATCATAGTACCTAATATACAAGGTGTTTTTTTAGGGGAAATAATAAAACATTTCATAATATGAGAGGTAACTTATTATGAGTGAAATTTGATGAAAATAAAGAGGTTTTGAACCCACTACTACTTTCGGCGTACCGTGCATGCGTTCGTGCCAATACCACCTGAGTGAACTTTAAACTAATATTTTTTGTACAACTTTTCGTCTGCAGTGTCACCCGCGTAAAATGAGTTTTTCCGCTTTCCCGCGGTGAAAAGTATAACGTTCTATTCTAACCTAACCTAACCTATAATGTGTGTCAAATGCCAAAATTCAATGCCGCAAATATTAGTAGCAAGGATCATCATCTCCATAGCGTTTTCGCGTATTTCACGGGGTCGGCTACTTAATTTAGGGGATTGAACGAGGGTACTGGTTTTTACACAGAGCTACTGCCATCTGACTTCCGCAACCCAGAAGGGAAACCAGACCAATGGGTAATCTAGGAATGCCTAGATTAGGCTTTTGTAGTATTTCACAAAAGGCAGTACTTTCCTTACGTTCATAACACCCTATATACTCTGTGCCTATACCTACTATAGTAGATATGTTTTGACTGCGACCTTCGTTACGATCGCACAACATAATGGATGTGTTATGCAACAGTGATACCGGCTGGCAAAACAGAAATTGTCTTATAGGCCCGTATTTATAACCAGCTCTCAAGAGTAACAGCGAGTTTGAGTTCGTATCAGAAATGTCATTCCAGTACAAAATTACCTGTCAAATCCGCACTCAATATTGATCTCAATCTTGAGATCGCTTTATAAATACGAGCCATAGTGACTCAAAACAGAAGGTGTCTTATAGTGGCGCCTGAGTATAGTGTAAGTTATTACTTATTAGGTCATGGACTGTGATGTTTATAATTATGAACGACAAAATTATAACACCTCTTTAAAAAAAAATATTTTTCATTAATTTTATCTGGCATAATGTCTTTCAGTAACATATTTTTGTTTGGTTGCTTTCCTCGAGGAAAATATGATAAAGAATTTGGACTTCCCATACAAAATAACTTAAAAAATCCAGTTTCCTTTACATAAATTTTCGACCTAATCTTGGAAAGTGATTTAAAATCATGAGCCTCTCGCTCTCGCCTTCAAAACAAATCGCTTTTAACGTTCTGTCTATACCCCCTGAGGCGTGATTTTACATATTTATGTACCTACAAACCTTTTACAATATAATTTGTATTCAAATTGAGTGACGACATCATTCTACATTGCAATTCAATTACAGATTGTAATTCAAAACTCATTGTGTTTGAGCAAATAAATTCACTTGAAATTATTCAAACTATTAAGATCGATGACTAAGACATTAAATAAATTACTTGTTTATCAACTCGAAATAATATAATTTAAATTTTGTCCATTCAAAAATAAGTAATACTTACCGATTAGACAAACTTTGATTGCAAGTTTGTGTTAATTTGGTAAACGGTTTCTATAAGGCTCGCAATTATAAAGCGATCTCAAGCTTGACAGCGAGTTTGAGTTCGCTTCGTATCGGAAATGTCATTACAGTGCAAATTGACCTGTCAAATCCGTACTCAACATAGCTCTCAATATTGAAATCGATTCATAAAAAGAATCAAGTAAATCAAATCAAATAATACTTTATTGTACCTACACAAGAAAACACAAATTAAACATACCTACACATAACATGACATAAGTGTACAGAAGGCGGCCTTAACAGAAGAACCTGTTTTTTTTAAAAATATTATTTTATTTCTGAAAAGCCGCTTTACTTAAAAAATTAAAAATGGTTTCAAAAAGTTCCACCATACCTACTAAGAGATTGTACCTTGCTCCAATGTTGCTTACAACTTGTACCTATATATATGACACGTATGAGGAAAACCCCAAAAAAGTAATATTATTATAACCCTAAATAGCTGGGGTAGGTGTGAGTGTGAGTCATAACATAATCCCAGTTTTTTTCGCGAACACCCTGTGACTCAGTTGCGAAACCACAGGAAGGCATGGTAAGAATTCCTAAAATTATAATTTATGATTAAAAAAAAAAAAATGAATGATAAAATGGCATATATTTATGATGAGCTTTATCAAAGTTAAAAGTAAAAAAAAGAATTCGATTGACAGCCAATAAAGAGGATCCTAAATATATTGAAAACACTTAGGATTTTGTAGTGTGTAAAAATAAAGTCAAAAACTTTTGGAATGCGCTGTTTACCTCAACCAGATAATTAAAAAATAAAATATTGCCACTGCACAAAGCACAAAGATTTTCATTCAATTCGGTACAAAGCCGCAGCTCCACCACATAGGACCACAGAGTAATATAATATACTTATAGGACAAACAAAGTCTAGACTGGCTTCCAGGAACAGCGGCCAAGTGCAAGGCAAAATGACTCCTAATACCAGAGTATTACGTACTAATAGGACAAACAACAAGCCTCCTGTGCAGGGGGTCGTGGTTCGAATCCCACCACGTACCAATGCGTTTTTCAGTTTTCGAATTTCATAATGTTCGTTTATTCGGCGCTTTTACGGTGAAGGAAAACATCGCGAGGAAACCTGCACACGGCTACGAAATTCAAAGGTTGTGTGTGAAGTCGACCAAAACGTAATGGGCCTACGTGGTCGACTAAGGCCCGAACGCCCTAATTCAGGGTAGGTTCTTGCGTATATGAGCTGATAATGAAGTACAAACAACGTCTAGACTGGATTCCAGGAACTCCGGCCAAGTGCAAGGCAAATTGACTCATAATACCAGAGGATTACGTAATACCTACTGTTGGTAATATGTGAACATTTGCATGTAACGCCGGCGCTATGACTACTCCATTGTTTCATCTATAGGTATAGCAAAGGACTAAAGATCGTGTTCTATTACAAAAAATATGAACCTGGTGTATTATTCAAATTAATATTATCCATAGTTCTTGCATCCTGTTCCAAAAATTGATGATGTGAGCACACTATTCCCAAAGGATTTCTTTTTGTGTTTCGGGTCATAATAATTTTCTTGCCTTCAAGCAAATACAAACACCTATGTATCTCTTTATCCAGCTGAGGTTCTCCTTTGTATAGGATGTAGGTACCTACTACCTACCTACATTCCAGAAGAGTGTACAATTTATTTCCTGTCCTAAGGCCCGTATTTTACAATCAGCTCTTGAGAGTGACAGCGAGTTTGAGTTCGTATCAGAAATGTCATTACAGTACAAAATCACCTGTCAAATCCGCACTCAATATTGCTCTCAATCTTGAGATCGCTTTATAAATACGAGCCTAAATGCGTCGGGTTACAAGAACAAAATTATCTACTTCAACAAATATCTGCTAAACAAAAAAACTTTGTTTTATTCTATTTTACATGAACATAAATGAATTCTATTATAAGTATCTGGGTATTTTATCCTTTACCAAATATAGCAACTGAGAGCAGACCAGACTAACAGACTTGTTTACCATCAATTATGTTTTGAAGTTTCATTGTGGTTAATTATAAATACTAAGTATTTCGCATGCAGTTTTCAGTATTCTACCATTGATTACTAAGAATTATTTGCGTTTCAATTTATTAGGGACATAACATATTCCCACGTTACAATGTTGGTTTCCTCATATGTAGTGCAGTCCAACTTCGAATAGTGCTAATTATTTTGTTGACTTTCAAGGAAATTAATACGCATTGTAACATTTATTAGGATTCGGGATATTTCATCCCGTTCTGTAATATCCGACCTTAGTGTAGAGTGTTTTTATGTCTCCCAAGAATGCTTAGACATTCTTGATTATAAAATCCAACAAATACAATGATCCAACTTCTGAAAAACTAAAATTATTACACCTTTTTTTTCTAAAAAAAAATATTCTCTTGTGCACTGAAGAAAGTAACAGGTTTTGTTGTTTCTGAAATATTATAAAATGTTAAAGTCTGCAAGGATAAATCAAATAGTAGAATTAAGAGGACAGTTTGATTTTTTATACAAACGCTCTAAGGTACACTAATCGAGATATATTTTTGAAAAATAAGCTCCAGACAACGAGATCAGAAGCCTTGATCTCTAACCTTATTTCTAAGGCCCGTATTTATAAACAGCTCTCAAGAGTGACAGCGAGTTTGAGTTCGTATCAGAAATGTCATTCCAGTACAAAATTACCTGTCAAATCCGTACTCAATATTGCTCTCAATCTTGAGATCGCTTTATAAATACGAGCCTAAGAAATATTACACTTCTTATAAAAAGATATGACCTGCGTTATAATTATACAGAAACGAGCAACCTCTTAATTCCTATAATTGCATTTATCAAAAAAATTCAAAAACAGCATCTGCGGATCACTCCATAACATGCGCAAGCGCGCATAATAAGGGAGTTATACCTACCTCAAAATAGACCTTACGCAACACGAAACTGCGTCTCAAGGACCACAAGCATAGACAATTTTTTGCCCCTAAACCTGGTTAGATTAATACACCTATTGTTCGCTTCTGGGAATTGAACCTGGGATCGTTGGGGTAGGTCACATTGGGCCACCTTGCCGGTCACTGACCTTAGCCTTGGGTTTTGAGCTGTTATGTTAGTGGGGCGGTTAGAGGTCGTTTGGATGGGGAAATGGTATTATTATTAACATGACAGACGGTTCTGGTTCGGCAACATGGGGTGATCACGAGTTATGTACATTCATTCATACATATACATGTCATGATATCATCACGCCTTTTTCCCGGAGGGATAGGCTGAGGTCACATCCTTCCACTTGCTGCGATCCTTGCAAAATTCTTTCGCTTCATTCACATTTATCAATCTTTTCAATCACGCTCCGAGTCCGGCGCCAAACAGCGTGCTGTGTTCCGTTCGTGCTAGAGAGTGCCTAACAGGCATCTTCTGGGTGAACTCGCTCCAGCGTCATCTCTGTCACTGTCATTCCTGACCTTGTGTCAACAGTCAAGAGAAAACCCATTTCTAATTTAAAAAAAAACTCTATTAATTGTTAAGGATAAGCATATAGAAATGTATTTAGGCCAAAACTATTTATACGGAGTGTAAGGGACAGCGTCCCGCAAACTTATAGGGGTTGCTCAGTCAACGATACTGAACAACTACCACCAGGTTTTTTATTCAGGAAATGAAAAAAAATAATTTGCTTTTTCATACAAAATGACCACATCGATCAGACAATTTGTATGGAAAAGCAAAATTTTTTTTTCATTTCCTGAAAAAAAATCCTAGTGATATGTGTTCAGTATCGTTGACTGAGCAACCCCTATCAGTTTGCGGGACGCTGTCCCTTACACCCGGTATAGGACACATGGTTTGCCTCACGTAGTCTTTAGGTCTGACCGCAGCGCCACCATTCTGAAAAAGAGAAAAATTAATATATTAGTTCTAAATACAGAAACAATTATTCACTTTAGTAAATTGAAATGTTTTTCCTCAATCTGTGCGAAAAATTAATATGTCTACGTGACGAGAATCTTTTGTCCGCCATCTCACCTGATGGGAAGTGATGATGCAGACTATTATGGAGCATGATTGCCTAAATAATGCCTGTCCACTCTCGCCTTGAAAAGGCCCAGGTTATAGTGTTCCAGAAACAGATCCGCAGGCAGGGAGTTCCACTCTTAAGCCGTAGCGCTTTGTGCGAAAACTGTTATTCTGAATATGTGCTGAGTGGTTAGAAAATGCAGAAATATTAAGTATCTACACTAAAAACATGTCCCGCGCAAATGGTTGATCTGAATGATATCGACCGCTGTCCCCAAAAATCGGGGAGAAGGACTATAGGTAACTTCTACAGCATTTCGAGAAATATACAGTCACTAGTTTTATATTTTCTGAGATATTAGACATGAGCTACAGCGACTTCTCAAATGAGTGGTTTCATGTCAGTACAAGAGGTTCAAAAACAAAGTTTAGGCAGAAAATATTTTAACCAACTCCGTAGCCTGTACGGCAATACGTAATACAGATAAGCAAATAATTATATAATCAAAAACAGATCGCGATCGGCAAAAGAAGGGCTCCCATTAAGACGGGTCACCTTGTGGGTCGATGGCTGCTTGTTCGTTTCTCTTTTTGCACGTTTCTGTCGAATCGAGCGGCTTTTGTTCAGAGGGAGACTTTTCTGGGAATCTAACGCACCATAGAGTGCGGGGTAGGTAGAGCGTGAACGGCTTAGCTCTAATAAATTTCGGAGGGTTATTGCTGATAGAATATTGTATTGCTGTCAGTTTATAGCAAGTTCATACTGACAAGAGAGACGGCGGCGAAGTAGTGACCAAGCAAAACCGTCATGAACTAACAAAATACTTCGACAAAGACGCATGACCAAATTTATTCATTTATTTACCTATGCTGTCCGTTTCCTTCCAATAACAACGTTAGACATGAATCTAAATAAACACATATTCATCAGATTACAGAGCATGATACAGTATTTATGGTGGAAAATTCTGTTGATAGGTTGCACACCAAGTACCTAAGTTGGGGTGGGTGGTATTAGATCATCGGGAAAGACGTCACAGGATTTTCGACCATCTTTCCACTGGAGTGCGGCGGCAAATAGCTTGCAATGTTCCCTCGGTGTACTGCAAGCACTTTCTGGATAAGCGTGCACATTCGTCACCTCTGACGAGACAGACCTAGACTAGAGTCAAAATACCCGCTACAAAAACAAAATTGTATGTAAAGTCGGTTTACGGACGATAATTTTACGTGATAACGTCATAAGAAATGCGTAACAAATTCTTAGGCCGATCGTGGCTCTCTATCGCTTGTTCCGCGCTCTCGCTTGCACGCATGGCTCAGGC
Organism: Scrobipalpa atriplicella; assembly: GCA_029255725.1. NCBI lineage: Eukaryota > Metazoa > Arthropoda > Insecta > Lepidoptera > Gelechiidae > Scrobipalpa > Scrobipalpa atriplicella. The sequence goes on from JARACY010002024.1 coordinate 29,488, forward strand.
GGAACGTGACAATGAGTCATGTTTTTTCGTACGCGCAGCCTTCGTTCATTGATTTATAAGACAAATATCACGTCAAAATACGACGCTTTAGTTTAAGCTTCATATGCTTATATTTCTATGGCATCCTACATGTATGAGTAGGTTTATTGAAATCCAAGAATAAAGTAAAGTAATTCTATAAAATAAAATCAAAGCCTAGTGATGTAATGCACCCATATATTGCCTGTGAATGAATAAATCAGCAACCGAGCCTGAATTCCACGTGACAAGGAGATTGTTACCGAATGTATTCAGTTATACAGTCACGTGAAACGGAACGTTTGATTTTGTAACGTGTTTTGTTTATATCATTTTGAGACACAGGCAGGGCTGTAAACTGTAGCAACTGTAGCTAGGGACTTCCATTAGGGTCAATTCAAGAGATTTATTTACTATGCAAAAAGACAGACATTTCACAGACAGAACTTGAATTTTCGTTCTTTTTTTTTTCATTTCGTGTACAACGAGATGCAAATGTAAACAGACCTTTATTCCATATGGAATTATTTTATGGGGTAACTCCACCGATGAAGACTGAGCTTTTCTTCAAAAGCGGTATTTAAAATAATCTAAAAGATAATCAAGGGAAAACCATTCCCTTTTATATTACAAGAAATATGGTGTAAAATTTTAAAAACAAGTTCTGTGTTACTAAAGGAATTCATTTTGCTAAATATTTGTATTCGGTAACATCTATTACTGGACTGTCTACCTGGCTTGTATGTACCAAAATGTCTATGACTTCATACACTATTTCAATCACATTAAAACGAACTTGAGTAGCATGACATGAATGGATTCGATAGCATGAATGTAAATTATTAGATGTAGTGTGATGTGGCGTTCACACGTGATTCTTCAAAACGTGCACGAGGTCCTAGTACTATTATATATTCTGTGACGAGGTCAAGTGGAGGTTTTTGGCACTTTCGTTAGAACTAGCTTCCTGTCAGAAGTGGCACCCGCTACTAAATAAGTTTCCTGTGGGAATGATGTACTTTCCCGTAGTAAAAGTAGTCTATCTATCTAATGGTGAAAGAGTGTTTGAAATCGGTCCAGTAGTTTTTAAGTTTATTCGCTACAAACATACAAACACACACATAAATACAAATATTTCCTCTTTATAGTATTAGTATAGATTTAGTTTGTTTTAATATGAATACATACTTACATCACACCGTTGCGGTATAGGCAGAGCGTCAACGGTTGTTTGAGCTGTCAAATTTTTTTAGCAGGATTTCTTACTCATTTAGACGGTTTTAAATTTCAATTCTGGACGCGATAGAAAAAATAGAATGTGGCAGCTGCTTCTCCTCCCGGGTATGGTGTAAAAACAGCAAAGAGATGCGAGGGTTACAGTGTATTGTGATTTAGGCGATGGGCTGACAACCTATAACGATACACATTTCAACTAAACTTGCCCTTAATATTTGCCAGATGTGGCGAAAACGCCTTTTCTCTGCTCTATCTACCCTGTAAGGAATAAAGGGCATGACTTTATGTATGTTATATATGACTTATTTTCAAAACGTGACTACCAAAATATCAAAATTACGTAAATGAAACCAACATAAATGTTTGTCAATGAAGGAAATACAGATTTTGAACACAACATAAATGATTTTATTCAAATTTTAACTGAATTTGTTTTCACGTGAAACAACGCACGTTTGAAAACACGTGAACGTTTCAAATCTTTTCAGTATAATATTATTTTATCAGTCGCTGCAAAACCTTTAAAAGATCGTTTATCTATGTACCCCGTAAGGAATATGTGTGTGAATTACCTTGATAATTCAGAAGAATCATCTCGAATTGGGCGCTTTTCTACTAGACGGCACGTCAACGGCAACGGTGACGGCACGGTACCGTCGACGATATCGTAGGTGAGATAATGTATGAAAATCAATGAAATCATATGACACGCTTTTCCACTTGCCGGCACGGCACCGTCACGGCATGTCATCGATTCCCATAAATATTGTCACGTAATCGTCGCCGTGCCGTTGCCGTTGCCGTTGACGTGACGCCTAGTGGAAAAGCGCCCATTAGATCCTAAAATTTTGTGTATGAACCGACCCATGAAACTAAACAAAGAATCTCCCATCCGTATAATTATGCCAGCTCATCGAGTCATTTGTATGGGAGACCCTGTATTTTTTTATATATCAACCCTCGTTCCTTGGGAAAAGTATCTTTTGTCCTGTTCCTAGTATGGCCAGCAAATATTTTTACACATTTTATATAGGTCCATGAGAGAACTGTGTGCGGCCGGGCCTAACCTTGCAAGCCTCCCCTCACAAAAACTGTGGGACCCCGTCCTTTGACAGTGACCTTGTAAAAGTCACGGTGTCCGTTCATTGCCCCCTTGCGTAAGGATTGCATCATTGAACGCCGAATCAAGATCATCGCCAATATGGGTGTGAGTAACTCTGCAAGTATTTTGGGTATTAGGACTTTAGAAACGTGATGTGAATTTAAAAAGATGATATGATGACGATGTTTATTATGTTTAAGTTGTTTTGTGCCTGATGTAGGAAAAATCCAATCTTGATATTGTCAGTAACGAAAGGGCATGCTAAGGTGAGTGATGCTAATTAAAGCTGAAACAACTTAGTTATTACTTAGGCCCGTATTTATAATCAGCTCTCAAGAGTGACAGCGAGTTTAAGTTCGTGTCAGAAATGTCATTTCAGTACAAAACGGTCTGTCAAATCCATACTTAATATTGCTCTCAATCTTGAGATCGCTTTATAAATACGAGCCTTAGGTAAAACAAAATCAATAAAAATTTCATCAAACCTTGCATAACCTTACACACACACAGCCTTTATTGTCTGCAAAATCTTTGATCTTCCTTAAATAATAATATATGCGGAGTTTTCCTCATACTTTGCAAGTTCCATGGCCCTATACTGTTGTTAGTCCACCGAAGTATGCATGTTATTCTTATTGTGGTGATAAAATTGCTAGAGAGTTTTCTGTGGTCCGAACGTGGTCATTTGCCACGTCATTGGTAAGTACCCGGTATTTATAGGGTCAGTTCAGTCTAGAACTACATCAGAGATCAAGGACCACAAAATCTGTAAAATTATCCGTTAAAGACTCGGATAGTTACGGCATTTAGGGTTAGGGGAAATGAGAGTATGAAAAATTTTAACAAAGAGGAAATGTGTGACGACAATAATTACTGACAGCGACCAGGACCGACGGCTTAACATGCCCTCTGAGCACTGACTCATTCTTGCAAGGAAAATCTTACAAAGTGGTAAATTGACAAGTATCTACTCTCAACATGTTCTCCCCGTGGGAATCGAACTCTTAACATGACTGTAGAACACAGAGACAAACAAAACCTTCTGACGACAAATTACTGACTATAAAAACACTAAATAATGTACCTGGTTACACAGAAATTCTACAAATTGGCTAAACAATGGTTGACATAAAAGCCACTTGGTCCTGCGATAATGACCTCTTCAAGGTCGGACGTCGCGACGGGCGTTCAAGCAAGCTTGCAGCTAGGTACGTGCAGTTATGTGCAGCGGTAGTGCAATGATAATAATTGCTTCCATGCTGGACTGGGAGCGATAGAAAAACATAGAATGTGCCAGCTGCATCACCTCCCGTCAGCGACAGCTTCCCGCAAAGTAATAGGGGTTGCTCAGTCAACGAAACTGAACAACTTAACGCCAAGATTTTATTTCCAGACATTTAAAAAAAAAATGATGTACCTACAACGGTAGCAACATTTAGTATTACGATCTATGAGTAATTTACTTCTAGGTAACTTAATTTGCTAGATAGAGTAAATCTAAGAACGTGTCCATTAACACTTTTCTTATTGTCTCTATTAAGGGGAAGACACTTTGTTCTTGTGTTCTTTATGGGTAGTTAACACTCACTATGGTCACTATACATGTTTTTCAAGACATGAAATCAGTTTTTTGAATTTCCCATACAAAACCTCGATTCTTCCTCAATTCGACAATTTGTATAGAAAAGCCATTTTATTTTTCATTTTCGTTGACTAAGCAACCCCTATCAGTTTGCGGGAAGCTTTCCCTTACACTTAAACCCGGTATACGATAGGTATAACTATAGATAGAGATAGGATAGAGGACAGCGAAAGGGATGGATACCTTAACGTGCATTCCGAGCTACGGAATATTTTAGCTGGCTGAATAAATAGGAAGGTTATATAAAGACTGGTCCTGTTGTACTTATTGACCTCACCAAGGTCGGACGTCGCGACGCCAATACGAGTACACGTGAACTTGCAGCTACGTGCAATTATGTGCAATGGTGGTGTAATGGGGGTGCAATAAAATCTGTTTTTTGTTGGCAAAAATAGCGATCGTGACGGAGAGTTTTGCTTGCCTTCCGAAGCTCGGTGTTTTTTATTTATCGTATGACATTATTTGCTACGAGGTCCAGAGAACAGTGCAGCAGCCAGTTGTGTTGCACTCTTAGCACCATCTGGGGTCACGTGTAGAGTTTATACGGTAGTTCCTACGGGCGTGGTGCCCCACAGAAGAGTAAATGGAGCTAGCGGTGACTTTCTCTAATCAGTGTGGTGCCCTTCGACACACGGAATCCGTTTTCTTGTCCGACAATCAAGTGGATCCGACCTGCATTGTCCTAACCAAACTGGAGAAAATCTCACAAAATGATAAATTAACAAATATCAACTTTGTGAACCCAGGACCTCCGGATCCGGAGCACATGGCTCAGACTGAGCTGAAGAATAAGAATAGGAGGTTATATAAAGCCGCTCTTATCCTGCGGTATCGACCTCTGCAAGGTCAGACGACGCAGCACCCAATACAAGTAAACGTGCAGCTACGTACGTGCAGTTATGTGCATTGGAGGTGAAATGGAAAGCCTCATATACGTATTGCAGTAAATACACTGCAATATTTTTGCTATCGGATGATCTTTGGCGTCAGAAGTTCTAAGATAAAATATTCATAAAATCATAACATTGTGCTTATATATATTTTTATTAAAGAGGGAGGAAGACGAGCAGGCGGGTCACCCGATATGGTAAGTAATCACCGCCGTCCATGGACACTTGCAACGCCCGGGGGGTCACAAATGCCGGTCTTTCAAGAAGGAAAAGGCTCGTTTCTTGAAGACTGCCATGTTGTAATATAGTGGGAATTGAAATCAAGACCCCTGGATAAAGAGTCCATGACTCAGACTTCTAGACTACAGAGGGTTGATGGAGTTGACTGATCCAAAACCACACGCCAACGATTTTAAATAATTAATACTAGTTAGCTGTTCATCAATTTGCAATGGCGTAGTGAAATTGCAGCAGATGTGCAACAGTAGTTTACCTTGAAGGTTGACCGGAGAAATGCACTAGCACACACACGAGATGCACAATTTATGCAAAGCCGTTCATGTGCACAGCCAAGATGCAACATCACCTACATGCATAGGCTACAAGTTTGATGCTACATTTAACTTCCTCCGTGGTTTTGTGGTCTGAGCCATGGGCGATCCGAAGGTCCTGCATTCGAATCCCAGGACGAATCAACACTTAGTTGATAATTGTAATTATAAGTACAGATTCAAAAGAATTTCTTTACTAACAAAACAAACAAACACACGTATCGGGGTGACATGGATATACACAGAAACAACCACAAAGAACGCCCAGACCCAGAAACAGACATTTAAATTCATCATTTAAATGTCTGCCCCGACCGGGAATCGAAAAAGGGACCCTCTGGGTAGCAAGCAGATACACTGCCAACTAGGCTGTGGGGGCCACCTAGAACTTAGCTTACTCTTAGATTTCACAACTTTATTTTTATTCAATTTGATACAAACGAGACTTGGCACGTTACACAGAATGTTTTTGTTGGGATCTCGTTTACCAGTTTTTTTTTCCTTGAATTTTTTATTTTTATTTAATTAACTTCTACTCTTTATAAGGCATTGAGGTTTTGAATCTTTCCACTTCTCGTCTCTAGATTACAATTGCTAGTTAACTGTGCAAACAGGTGCAAAACGGCGGCAAAAATAGAAGAAGTAGTGTTAAAAAATTGTGCATTGCGTGTAAAAAAAGAAAGATTCAGTTTAAAAAATAAAGAGTACGGACCGGTCGTGTAAGTCAAGGCTTTATATGATCGCGGGTGGTGGCGCTGCATGCAGGGAGAACTGTCAAAAATGGCGCTAGCGGCCATCTTGGCGGCGTTTAGTTCTTTTTTTCGCCACGGCCATTTAAAGCCTTGTCTACTGAAGTAGGTTATGTGTTTGCAAGAGAATTACTAAGAACACTGTAATAATACGCACTTCTTTGTAATTGTTTTGTTTTCTGTTTATACTCGTTGCTAGGACTCCAGTAAATGTATAGAACGTAGGTATAAGCTGGATAAATACTACTAATTTATAGAAAATGCTTTTCGTAAACGGTATCTTTTTAAACATCGCATAAAATTTATTGTAGCGTTAAATTCATAATTTGAAATCATAAAGATTTTATCAGCTTTAAAAATTGTCTTTATACTAGATTATACTACTCTACATGCCTTGAAATCCTACTACAAATGCTAAACATCCCTTAACACAGAAACAAGAACATATCTCCTGCATAGTAACCAATCAGCCTCAATATTAACAAAACAACCAAACACACCAGACCTATTTCCCCTCCCAAATATTTCTCCATCACAGCTCAGCTTACACTGGTTAATTTGCAGTATAGACCAGGCCAGGTGTTGGCCATTTTTATGTCAGGTTAGTAGGATTGCATGCAAGTAACTGTACTGTCTCGGGACAGGTGCTGGAACCAGTTGTAGGAATCTTGTTAGTCTGCTAGCCCTTATAATCTAGAGTAGGTTTATATTATCAGTCTGTAAAGGCTGAGATCAAATATCTGCAGTGTAAAAGATGCAGATAAGTTTGTATAGAGCCTTATGTCTAAATGTAGACAGAAATTACGCGCTGGACTGAGAGAGAGCTATGCCGCCTAACTAGGTACAGGAACCAACTAAATACAGTAATGAAATCAAGGATGAAATATTTTCAAAGTTGTCATAATAATGACGCAGAGACATAAATTATAAACCTTAATCGACTTTGCTCTGTAATTAACAAAAATTTTTGATATTATTAAATAAATTAAAATTAATACATTTAATGAAATAGCCAGACGAATTGAAGAACTGACCTCTAATTCGGTTAATTACGATGGGAATTCAGTTTTGTTTTGGTGTGGAACGTTTCGACCCCCGCCACGTGATTTAACTGTCTTTGTTGTCTGGCCACTGCTTTTTGCATTCATATGGGGTGTTAAAAATACCGAATATTAAATATACCTACCTAAATAAAATTAACATTAAACACTTTAACTAACTAAATAAATTACTTCAATTTGACAATCGGAAGATATAAGCTACAGGCAAGTTAATAAATAAACCTTTTTTTTTAATTTCCGTCTAAATCCTAGATCTGGGTAAAATCCTACACACGGCCATTTTTAAACCATTAACGCATACGAGTCCAAATATGACCACCCATTTTTGGTAGTTTATCTTTGTTTAGTTACCTTTACTGAGTGAAAATAAATGATAAAAAAATTTTGGTCATATTTGGACTCGTATGCCGTAAAGGGTTAAATAGCTAATAAAATATCGGGTAAAAATATTGCAATATAAAATTTTTCTTGACTCGCATTACGTGAAAGGACGACCGCTGTTTCGTCTTCATTCGAAATCTCTTTAGATGCGGAAGTGTCCGCATGACAGTTGCAAAAAAAAAAAAACATCCTTAACGGATAGGCAACGGTACTAAGCCATACAGCCTAATCTTTTATTTTCTCATTCTGAGTACTTGTATATTTTTAGTTTTTTTAGTGATTGAGCGAGGAAGTATGGTTTCAAGACAAACCTGACTTTATAGGTTTTATGATACAATTTTGTTTATGATAATGTTTGTGTGTATAAATAAATAATAAAAAAAAAATAAAAAAAAAAGTGACTTGCTCCTGTGAGCCCAGCTTGTTTGAAATGGAACCTCATTGAGGATGATGAGCTGAAAGAACCATATAAGTTTTCAGTATGGTTTCTTTGACACCCGTTATTTTGTAGTCACTTTTCAGATTTTCATATAAAACTAGATTAAGCAAAAGGACAAAATACGTACAAAGAAAGTGAGAAATTATGATCTTTGTAAAAGATACACATAAGTTATGTGAAATCGTCTGAGAATAAGAAACTGTAATTCGATTTGTGTTAGCACTTTCATGAATTACTTTGTGACATTTGAAAGATAAACTCGTGATCGTAATCTCCCTTTCTCCAATAATAATGCGCATTGCAGTCATTTTTAGTGATAACAGAAAATGAAGATACATCCAAAAAAAATAAACTAGATATTCATCATCAGATTTTGATACCACTGCTGGATATACGTAAACAACCCCCGAGTTTTCCACATCCCACGATTTTGGCCTATCTGTGTATACAGGGTGTAAAAAAAAAGTACTGCTTTCCTTTAAACCACATGTTCTACTAATGATAACAAACAACTTTTACAAAGCACAAAATTTTAGCTTGTTAGCTTCATTGACTGGCCAACCCCTGTCAGTTTGCGGGAAGCTGTCCCTTACACCCCGTATTATAAGCTGAGAGTTATTGAGCTAACTCTAGAATCTCTCTACCTACACACTCAATCACCATGAAAAATATGTCACATTACAAAAAAACATTTCTACTATCTTCGTTCATAAATCCAGTTGTTATTTATATTACGTAAGCACAGTAAATACAAGTGAAGTAATTCCAAACTGGGCTATCAGAGGTCATTGACTGATATATAGTACGTTTTTTAGCGTATTCACAAGACTTTTGATAAATTTTAGATAATTTTTTTGAGTATGTGTGCGATAAAAGTACTGTGTAATAATAAATTGGGTTACATTATACCTATATAAGTTTTTAGACTTTCGCGGTTGTTCATTACAACTCCGAAATATCAAGGTAACAATAAATATATTCGTGGTTATAATCCCGTTCAAAATAATAATCTAATTGTGTTACATTATGTACATACGAGTACGTACATACATTAAATTACGCCTTTATAATAGTAATGTACACATCACAATACATTATTTGCTTGCTTCCGCCCCACGTACGCCTCACAGGACCGGGTCCCTGTGGAACCGTGATACTGAAAAGTAAGAAAAGATAAGTATACCAACAAATAATAATAAATTTAAATTTTACGAGGTAGGTAGCAAATTTTCACCTCATCTGAGGAATATACTAGATGTGTAACTATATTTTCTGAAGTGACCACCAATTGCTTAAATTGCAATACAGAACTTGTATAAAATAATAAAGAAGAAAGTTTATTTATTTTTATTTTATTTATGAGAAGAAAGAAATAATTTACAAAAAGATCGTGTGTGCCGATCACACGTGTTGAAGTGAAACTTCTTTGACATTTTTGATACTTCGACTTCCGTTCCCCGCTGTGACGTATTTCCGTTATCCGACCTTGAATTTTACTCTCAACGCGCCTAAAGAAGTTTCACTTCAAAATAGCAATATTATTCTATCAACTACCTATTTTATTGAATAATATTAATCAACCTTAGCAACTCGTAGCCAATGGCTACGAGGACAATGATCGCTACGCGGCTACTGCTACGTGTCTACGCAAGCCTACGACGGTCACTGACCCGATACGAAATTAGGCCTCTAGATATATTACTATCTTTACAAAGTTTTCTGAGAAAAAAAAAGTACTCTTATTGGGATTTATTTGTATAATAAGAGATCCCCGTTTAAAAATAAGGGCCACCTACAAAAACTCCTAACAAATATTACATGACCACCGAAAAAATAAACAAAATTCCGAAGAAAGTTAATTTTTCTCGAACAATTCAGAATAAAAATAAGCATATAATAGGTACCTACCTACTAAGTATTATATATTATATTATCATCATTATAATTATCATCAAGCAACGAAATAGACAGAGCATTGATCTGCTTTCGAACAAGTTCATTCACGCTAAACTCAACTCAGTGAACGCACTAATATTGTGTTACATAGAGTTCAAGATAGTTCAGCATCGCGTCTATTGACACCTTCTCACCCTTCGAAAGAATTTTATCACCACTCGCAGACGACATGAAGTCGGTACACCGATTTTACCGTTCACATTAGTTCACATATACCTAGTTTGAGGTGTGAATGTTGGGTTGAGAAGAATATTGAGAAGCTTGTGGTTGTGTAAATACCTACAGAGGAAGAATAAGAAAAGAAATGTTTGTTTTTAGTCTGATAACATATTCGTTTTGTTGCATACATACATACATATTATCACGCCTGTATCCCTAATGGGGTAGGCAGAGCGTCCACGACCCAAACAAAGGTCATTCCGCCACGTCTGACAAGTTTTGAGGGTTGTGTAAGATAGATCTGTATATTGCTGTAGTGATAGGTTGTCAGCCCATCGCCTAAAATAACAATATACTGAAACCCTCGTATCCCTTAGCTGGTTTTTACAGCATGCCCGGGAGGAGATGCAGCTAGCACATTCTACATTTTTCTATCACTCTAAGTCCAGCATGGAAGTAAAGTAAGTTTTGTTGCTCATCTGAAAATTATATTAGTATTTAATTCATGAAAGTAAAGTACCTACCAATAAATACATACATACGTAATAATAATCACGCCTTTTTTCCGGAGGGGTAGTCCGAGTCCACATCTTTCCACTTGCTACGATCCTTACAAACTTCTTGCTTCATCCAAATTCGTTAATCTTTGCATACACGCTCGTTGGTTTAGGGTACTCCTGATCTGACCTTTCTTAAGGACCAATAAATATCTATAAATAAAGATAAATCCTCGCATCAATTGGGCATTCATCACGATTAACTTTTTTCAGTAACGCCCAAGCAACACCAGTTCATAGCCCAGGCTGAACTGTGCTGAACTATCGCCTGGTTGTTTTGGGTGAATGTACTAGACTAGGCAGATGCCGCCGAGTAAACGAACTTTCCCTCTTGTTTGGGGCGGATTTAGGAGATAGTCGTGAAGTTACTTTCAGACGCTAAAGTCGAGACCATAGAGCATGTCATCTTATTTAAGGCGAGTAACGTCAGTTTGACAGGTTTATAATCAGCTGTTGTATTTCTGTCTCTATTTTAATTAAATAATAGAAAGTGACAGCACTAAACTTAAATTAGTTAAGTTGGGTCTCCAACAGAATCGTTATCGGTACCATTGTTATTTAATAAACGTAAAATAATTTTCATGTTTCAAAATGATCTCCAAGAAATACAGGTCACATGTTTTCAGGTCACATGTTTTCCTATGACCTAATTGCCCAAACTTCATTTCACCATCAACATCTTTCAACAAAATTACAAACGTTGAGCCCCCTACCCTCATTTTTTCTTCATTCCGATACGCAACATTACAATAGTTGTTTTATCTCATGACTGCCGCTTTGCCAGTCTTGTGTGTGTAAATTTACCTACACTCACATTACCTTAGTGTGCGTGAGTTCGCCATAGTAAAGCTGTAGTCACGCACACAAGGGCGCGTGTCTGTACGCACAACTACAAGTGTGGCCGAGCGGCAGTCGTGAGTTAAAAATATACTATACAGTTAGAACTCCGAAGCCACACAACTTGAAGTTACCTCCAAGTTAGCTAAGTTGCGATATTCAAACCAATAATGGTCTCGTTTGCGCATATTTAAAAACTTTTTCTTTTGAATAACTTTGTAATTCTTCTAGAAAAACAAATATTTTAAAAAAGAGTTTAAAAAACCCGACTGTGGCTTGAAAAATGTTTCAATTAATTAATTGCAATTTATTGTTCTAATTTGAGTTGTAACATAAGACTTATAAATATTTTTATAACCATCTTTTAATTACCTTTATTTTGATACCACACTCGACAGGTTCAGTCGTTTTTTTTTTAAACAATTTGAAGCCAAAAATCCGCCATATTGTTTTTTTTTTAATCACTCCACTTTGGTGTTTGAGACCAATCAATCGATACCCTAACTTGTCAAAATCCATCCAGCCGTTTCGGAGATACGAGGTAATAGAGATATTATATAGAAACATACGCGCGAAAAACATAACCCTCCTTTGACAGTCAGGTAATAAAAATGGTTGAAAGGTTTCAGAAAAACGTGCTTTTTGAAAGCTTTTATTTAATTAAACTTTTTTCGTTTGTTGTAAATGAGCGTCATCAACGTAGATAAACAAATTGTTTTTTTTTTTTACTATTATCAGGAAGTTCCACAGTTTGTGGCCTAGTGATTAGGGTAAATTGCTAAAAGATCCATAAATTATGCATTTCTAAGAGAAGAGGACATTGAAGTGACGGTCGCCGGCGCATACACGAAGAGTCAAGGCGAAGGCGAACAGATTTTCTATAGAATCTGCGTTAGCGCAGCTTCAAATCTGAATCTCTATAAATCTCTGAAAATCTCTACAAATTGTCATGCGCCTATCTATATAGAGGTAGGTATCCCTTTGCTGATAAATTATTTTAACAAATCAGTAGGTGGATGGATTGGAACTCTTTTTCAGCATTCAACGAATCTTTTGCCGACTCAATAACCCAATCGAAAGAAGAAAAAGATAAAATATGGAATTTGAATTTAAAATAAGTTATTTATTTACCTTGTTTTTTCTAGAATCATTGAAATTAGGCATACGTTATAAATACCGGCCTGATTAAATTTGCAATTTTATTTACAGAACCAGTTTCTTGCAATCAAAAATGTGCCTTAGTTATTTTAATATCTTTTTCTACCTGCCTTTTTCAACTTAAAACATAATACCTAAATTAAGACAGGTCTACCTACCTGGATCCGGCCCTTAACCATCTCAAGGCCCAAACAGCATCCTAATCGATGGGGCGTTGACCCCGCCTGTCTGTCCTAAGCAATAATACCTACCTATATTAGTTGTATATCAGCTGTTATTTGGTATGGAAATGCAGGGTGAATGAACTTAAAATTGCACTTTTAACGCCTGTCGGTGGGAGATAATCTTAGGTTATGACTGTGTTTTATTTGGAGAGTTTAGGGTGATTTTTATACTGTATTATTTTTTACTTTTTAATATTGCCACTTTAGACGCAGATTCTCATTGCGTTTTAAACCTATCCAGACTTTTATTCAGGTACTTACCTACCTATCTAATTTTATTTTCTTAGAACCGAGTAGGTACGTTACATTTGATACGAGTACATTACCAAAATTTATTTTCTGCAAATACTAAGAGCCTTTGGATTCAGACAGAGAACCGTAAATGGTATTTTTCACTACAATAAGTACTATATCATGAAGTTTTCCAATTTATCAAGAAATCTATAAAACATTCTATTTTTGCTTTATTTTTTTGTAAAATTCTAAAACTCTACCGGGTTTAAATAAATCCACCAACCGGAAAATTCTATAGGCTACCCCGCCCCACTTCTTTGCATCTTTGACACTGGCCATTTTGAAACTATTACGTTTCTTTGCTTTCTTGCGCGGGCAATGTAAGCTGTGAACAGTAGATCATTGCCCAAGCGCCCTTCAGCCCAAAATTCAGCAAAATTCCCGGCCTAAGATCAATAACTGGCCAATTAGAAACATACTTCTTTTTTCAAAACCCGTAGCACATTAGCACATTATCTGCGATGACTCAATTGTTTGTCTAATCTGCTTGTATATTATGTGGTTGTGTCAGCCCTTCTGTCCAAAATTCAGAGGTCTCCATACCACTTCGACTTTTTGATTCCATACCCTCTTGCTTCGGATCCTTGAGACTGGCCACTTTTAAATTAACATACAATTCTTTTTTTAAAATCTGCGATGACTCAATACGCTTGTTTGTCTAATCTGCTTGTCTGCGCGGGCGATGTTAGCTGTGAACCGTAGATCATTGGCCGTGCGCCCTTGCAACGCCCGCCTGTTATGTAAAGCCAATGCACGCGAAACGTGTCCATTGGCAATTTTGTACGGTATTGGTGATTTTTTTACTAAATAAAAAAAACTTTTGAACGATCAAACATAAGCAGCATTTGTCTTCGCAAAATGCCCCTAGACCTGTGACAACAATAGAGTCCATGCTTTTTTAGTCACTTCTGGGAATTCCAGCACATTATTATATGGTAGGTTTTTATAGGTTTCTGTGATGAACTTGTTCTATTGTCGACTACTCCCAGAGATAGGCCAACTGCGCAGGACTAGTTTTAGTGCCCAAGTGTTTGCGCACCACACAAGTGAACTCTACCTGACACGACTAGAGAGAAATCAGGCACAGGACCGACTATTTACAAGCCCATCCGACAGCATGGATCATCTTACTTTTCGGACAATCAGGAGTCAGCCTGCAATGTCCTAACCAAACTAGAAACAACACAACAACACAAAGTCTGAATTGTCCCCCACCGGGATACGAACCCGGGACGTCCGGGTCGTGAGCCCATGGCTCAGACCGCTAGACCATGGAGCAGCTTACATCATATGTTTTCATTAAATATTCCAACCAACCAATTTATAAACTACCAATTTAGATCGTTATTATTGATTATGCAGTTTGTTTTGCTAAAAGCATTTGGTTCGGAGTCAACGTACACAGAGAGGTCTATTGTTGTCTACCATTTGGTTAGATTTTAGACACGATATTAGATTTCATACGACAAACAGTCTGCGGATTGTGAACTCAGTGACCAAATGTCCTTATATTATGCACAGTCTAGCTGGACTCTATGCTTTTCAAGCTATTTAAAATGGTGTTCTTCTTTTATGCTGGACAGGGAGCGATAAAAAAAAACAAAGAATTTGCCAGCTGCTTATAATCCAGCAAAGTTATTTGAGGGTTTCAGTGTATTGTTTTCAGGCGATGAGCTGACAACCTGTCACTACAGTGATATGTATACAGACACTGAAACCCTCAAATACCTTTGTTGATTTTCATAGGAATCCCTATAGATCTGTATGGGATAGGTCGACTATGTCTAGGGTGTTAAGCGGACTAGAGATTAAAATAGACGACTTTCCCTTTATGTCCAGTCCTGATTTGACTAATGTGTCTTATGGACTAGTGGTCACATTTGTCTAAAGTGCGTTATCGTCTAGTTCTATCTGAAATAACCCTCAAAACATGTTAGACGTGGCGGAACGTCCTTTGTTTAGGTGTTGACGCTCTGCCTAACCATTAGGGATGAAGGCGTGATTATATGCATGTCAATAACTTAATAATATTAGAAAATAACAAATCAAAAATTTCATCCGCCGACAGGATTTGAACCCGCGTCTTTGGAAAACCGGCCCAACGCTTTAACCAACTAAGCTACGGCGGCTTAGTTTTGAGCGGTGAAATTAGTGATCTTTTATTTCTTACTCGTCAAGTGGACGCTATATATAGCACTGTGAGTGCAAAAAATCTATAATAAATGTCAATAACTTGTCAACATTTCGTGCTAGGTACCTAGGTAATCACCAACCCGCCTGCCAAGCGTGGTGAGTATGGCATATACCCCCAATTGTGGGGAGGCCCATGTCCAGCAGTGAACTGTTGTGGCTGATGATGATGATGATGACCTAGGTACCAAATCGTTTTTCCAGAAAGATTTTGACATATCCCTTAAACTTCCCGACCCGTAGCCGAGCGTCATACTCTGTTACGTCGAAGTCACACTTATTTCAATCACGTTTTTTCCTGTAACAGGTTTTGCAATAAAGTTGAAGCTCGAGACTTGTAGAACTGTTCCAAGATGGCGTAGGTGTTGAAAGGGAAAAGTTATGACCGCATTTAGATAGGTATTGTTATAGAGAGAAAAGTTTTATTATGCACTGGAATGTGCCAGTGACGTATTATCTTGATTTAGAAGCAGTTGCTGATGTAATGAATTATCTTTGGTTACATGTTTGGACATTAACGGCTAAACAAGACAAGACAAGACATGTTTGCTGCCATGCTGGATTGGGGACAGTAAAAAACATAAAGTAAGTAGGTAAGTACTAGCAAAGAATGTACTAGTTGCTTTCCTTTCCAGACATAGGGCGCTTTTCCACTAGTCGGCACGTCAACGGCAACGGTGACGGCACGGCGACGATCACGTGACAATATCTATGGGCATCGATGACATGCCGTGACGGTGCCGTACCGTCAAGTGGAAAAGCGTGTCATATAATTTCATTGATTTTCATACATTATCTCACCTACGATATCGTCGACGGTACCGTGCCGTCGCCGTTGCCGTTGACGTGCTGTCTAGTAGAAAAGCGCCCATACTGTAATATTTAGCCATAATTTTGCTGCATTGAAGTTTAGTGATGAGTAGACGACTTGCCGGTATGTATATTAATACATTCCCAAAATCCTTAAAAACTTCTCAAACAGCGAAAACTGTTTTTATGAAGCTGTTGATGCCCTGCCTAGCCTACTTACCTTTAGCCATGACTTTATACAAGGTGTAACAGAAAGGGTAGGTATATGCATCTTGAAGGATGTGAATCTGCCCATGAAACTGTCAACTTTCTTCAAGGAGCATTGGTCGAAATAAGAAATAAAATTTGACCTTCCATACAAAATGCATCAGTTGATAGCACACTTAGTATGGGAAGTATTTTTTTTTCGTATTTCGACCTATGTTCCTTGGGAATAGTTTTTTAGTTTCATGCGTAATTAGCCTTTCTGTAACACCTTGTATATTATCCAGTAATACCTAAATTCGCAAGTACGCACATTCACATATCCTCATTTCCTTCCAGACTTGATGTCGCCTATACTTATCATACATACCTATTTACCTACTATAGCATTGTCTAAATTGACCACATGCTTATGCATACTATTGGCTTAGTCGACATTTCAGTAGAATTGTAACTGAATTTCGTAGAAGTATCATAAATGTGTTCAAAATATCACTAAACCTACTATGACATACAGGGAAAGAAAGTTGTAAATGCTTATAGTGAAAATCTAAATAATTCTATGAAAATACATAGTCATACAGTTATGTTCGTAGTCATACACAGTTATGTTCGTACTAATAATTATGTATAATTAATTCCTTTCTAATTAGTAAACGTAATATGCGTTTCTGGTGGTTTTGCCTGTAATTTTAGTTAACACTCATTATAAATTGTTAGATGGATTTGGTCATTTTGTATAGGAAAGTAAAAAAAAAACCAATCATTTCCTGAAAAAAAATCCTGGCCTAAGCTGTTCAGTTTCGTTGACTGAGCCACCCTATCAGTTTGCGGGAAGCTGTCCCGTACATGTTTGTCTAATTTTTCAAAGGAATTTGACAGTGACGACGTTATTTCCTAAGAAGGAATACAATCGCTCTACGTCACAACATACGCATAAAATTACTATTGTAAACAAGGACAAACCATTACCTATTTGCCAAATCATCCTAATATGAATAGGTAAGAGTCCACTCCTGAAGTTCAAATGAATGACGTTTAGGAACCTTTAGACGCTGGAAATTTTATTAGTCAGAAGTTGTAATGCGTAGTAAGTCTTACCATGCCATGATATAAGGATAATGGTGTCAAATTGGGAAAACTTATTCCTTAATAATTAAGAATTAGCCCAAATTGAAACTAAAATAACTAAATGGCGTCAATTTACCTCTTCCAGAAAAATAAGATTGAATAAGGCAATAGGGACAACAACAACAACAAACCACAAAATCTTGACAAAATTAAAAATTTCAACCATGTAAGAACAGAATCGTTCCCTGTGAATAGTATGAATGAAAAACTTCTACTGCGCTCACCAACCCGCCTGCCAAGCATGGTGAGTATGGCATATACCCCCAATTTTGGGGAGGCCCATGTCCAGCAGTGGACTGTTGTGGCTGATGATAAGGCCGTTGTTACTTCTATCCTCCATTACATTAACATTTACTACATTTTGCCTTACTCTTCATCCCATAGTTAACTTTTGAGATAACTACAGGATGGTGGTGAAATAAAAAAAAAAAAAAAATTACACTTGAACATTAAAAGTAGAGTAGAAGTAGAAGGGCTGACACAACCACATAATATACAAGCAGATTAGACAAACAATTGAGTCATCGCAGATAATGTGCTAATGTGCTACGGGTTTTGAAAAAAGAAGTATGTTTCTAATTGGCCAGTTATTGATCTTAGGCCGGGAATTTTGCTGAATTTTGGGCTGAAGGGCGCTTGGGCAATGATCTACTGTTCACAGCTTACATTGCCCGCGCAAGAAAGCAAAGAAACGTAATAGTTTCAAAATGGCCAGTGTCAAAGATGCAAAGAAGTGGGGCGGGGTAGCCTATAGAATTTTCCGGTTGGTGGATTTATTTAAACCCGGTAGAGTTTTAGAATTTTACAAAAAAATAAAGCAAAAATAGAATGTTTTATAGATTTCTTGATAAATTGGAAAACTTCATGATATAGTACTTATTGTAGTGAAAAATACCATTTACGGTTCTCTGTCTGAATCCAAAGGCTCTTAGTATTTGCAGAAAATAAATTTTGGTAATGTACTCGTATCAAATGTAACGTACCTACTCGGTTCTAAGAAAATAAAATTAGATAGGTAGGTAAGTACCTGAATAAAAGTCTGGATAGGTTTAAAACGCAATGAGAATCTGCGT
>JARACY010002025.1:0-48108 GCA_029255725.1 Scrobipalpa atriplicella
TTGTAAAAAATTTATCCGCTGGATGGCTATGGATTCGTTGATTTAGATAACATAGTATCGAATTTCATAAAAATGGTCCAGCAGACGCGGAGTCTGAGAGGTAGCAGAAAACTACATTCTCATCAAAATACATTATTAAGATACGAGCGAGGGTCTGTAATCCCAAACCAAAATCTATGCTATGAAATCTAAATTAACGGTCTGTAGGATTATAATACTGCATTGATAACAATATTATAGTATAGGTATCCTATGAAATGTCATTGGTTTTAAAGTCTTAAATGTAACAGCCGGTCTGGTAGATGTTTTATAAAGATTTACACTTGCACATACTCAAGGATTCTTCATACATTGATGTTATTTCTGACAATAGGTGAATATTGTTGTAAGCAGATTTTTATGTTATTAAAACTTAAGCAAAAGTCGTTGAATAATTTTTGAATGAATGTTCTGTAATTTGAATGAAATTGTTAAGTGTTGTAAATAAAGGAATAATTCAATTACTGTATTTTAATTTTCCTACTAGAAAATCAGTCCTATAATTATAGCTTATATCTCTAAAAAGCTGTGTAAAGAGTTTATTGTCATTTGCGGCGACAGCGAGTTGTATAAAGGCATTTGGCAATACATTTTCGCTCTATATGCTTAAAGAGCAAAAATGTGCTATAAACGTTTATTCAGTTCGCCATTTTTTACAGTCGTTGATATAAGGGTGTTACTGTAGTAAGTTTTAAAAAGCTAGTACAGAACATCATTGCTCTACAAAACTTTTCGCAGATGCTTCTATTGTACTGTTTTACATAATAGGTTGAACAGTGTTAACCCAGCGTTTATTAGACAACTGTTTCACAATGGAGTGATTTTTTGATGTAGTATGTAAAGTCGAAGATGAATAAAACATGTAAAGTCCATATTAAAACATTTTATTATAAACAATAATTATTTTTAAAAAACATAGTTTACATTGTATAACTAATTACAATTCCAACATTGCGTTTTTATAAATGCAGTTTATATACTTCAAATAATATTATTATATTACAATAATCAGTTTATAGTTTGAGACGATTCAAATGATAAGTCCTGTACAATATTTGTATTTAGAATATTTTTTCATATGATAATCTTATTTACATTTGTAAAAATCGGAATGAAAACATTTAATTTTGAATGAAATAATTATAAGTAATATAAGTTTTGAGATTATCGCGTTGTTCACTACACTTAGATTGTTATTTTGAACGGGATAACTACTATGATTATATTTATTGCTACCTCGATATTTCAAAGCTGTTTCAAGCTCCATGGTCACGAGCACTACTAGGACTACTACTACTAGTTCTACTCTATCGTGGTAGTAATCCCGTTCAAAATAACAATCTAAGTGTAGTGAACAACGCGATAATCTCAAAACTTATATTACTTATAATTATTTCATTCAAAATTAAATGTTTTCATTCCGATTTTTACAAATGTAAATAAGATTATCATATGAAAAAATATTCTAAATACAAATATTGTACAGGACTTATCATTTGAATCGTCTCAAACTATAAACTGATTATTGTAATATAATAATATTATTTGAAGTATATAAACTGCATTTATAAAAACGCAATGTTGGAATTGTAATTAGTTATACAATGTAAACTATGTTTTTTAAAAATAATTATTGTTTATAATAAAATGTTTTAATATGGACTTTACATGTTTTATTCATCTTCGACTTTACATACTACATCAAAAAATCACTCCATTGTGAAACAGTTGTCTAATAAACGCTGGGTTAACACTGTTCAACCTATTATGTAAAACAGTACAATAGAAGCATCTGCGAAAAGTTTTGTAGAGCAATGATGTTCTGTACTAGCTTTTTAAAACTTACTACAGTAACACCCTTATATCAACGACTGTAAAAAATGGCGAACTGAATAAACGTTTATAGCACATTTTTGCTCTTTAAGCATATAGAGCGAAAATGTATTGCCAAATGCCTTTATACAACTCGCTGTCGCCGCAAATGACAATAAACTCTTTACACAGCTTTTTAGAGATATAAGCTATAATTATAGGACTGATTTTCTAGTAGGAAAATTAAAATACAGTAATTGAATTATTCCTTTATTTACAACACTTAACAATTTCATTCAAATTACAGAACATTCATTCAAAAATTATTCAACGACTTTTGCTTAAGTTTTAATAACATAAAAATCTGCTTACAACAATATTCACCTATTGTCAGAAATAACATCAATGTATGAAGAATCCTTGAGTATGTGCAAGTGTAAATCTTTATAAAACATCTACCAGACCGGCTGTTACATTTAAGACTTTAAAACCAATGACATTTCATAGGATACCTATACTATAATATTGTTATCAATGCAGTATTATAATCCTACAGACCGTTAATTTAGATTTCATAGCATAGATTTTGGTTTGGGATTACAGACCCTCGCTCGTATCTTAATAATGTATTTTGATGAGAATGTAGTTTTCTGCTACCTCTCAGACTCCGCGTCTGCTGGACCATTTTTATGAAATTCGATACTATGTTATCTAAATCAACGAATCCATAGCCATCCAGCGGATAAATTTTTTACAATAATATTAACTACCAATTGGTAGTTGGTACTGCACTGCTTCGCATATCAAATTCACAACATGTAAGTCCACACGGGGACCAGCCCCCTTATTAATCTTAAGTTATAAGCTTAAAAAAAAAAACTATATACTCTACATTATTGCAAAGTCTACACCAGAGATGACTTGATTTTCAACAATTTGGTTTATGATGATGAAAATAAAGATAATATTTGTGCAGTAGAGCTCTCAGTTGCAAAACTGATACTTAAGCAAAACATAACTGATGTAGACCTGACTAGTTCAACGTTACAATATCAAATTACGCCCTTTTTATATCCCATTTCTGGTTACGCCGCCATTTTTAATTTTGATCAAAATAAGCGTACTGCAGTCAACTAGTCAACTACCGTAGTTTTGATATTGTAAAGTGAACTTTACTATAATACATTCAGGTTAGGCTTGTTGGTTAACTATAAGTTTACTTAAATCGTAGACTATTAAGACTAATAAACAAGCATGGTTATTTTATTTAGACTTAAAATAGACGAAAACCAACATCTGAATTGTAATTAAAATTAATTTAAAATTGAGCTAACTAGTAAATAAGTTTTCAAATTGAACTAATTTTATTTCCTATTATAGGACCAAAACGATGTTAGTAGGCGTAAATTATAGTTTTATAGCATCCGTAAATATAAAATATGAGATTGAACTTTATGAATCTAAACCTTGAAGTAGCAAAATTCTTCAACCAAGTATAAAGGGCATTTAACTATTATTATAAATATAAATATCTAAGTATAAACTTTACGAATATTGAAGTACACAATTGAAACGTTTTTAGACCGTTAAATGTAGGTAGGTACCTATTGACATTGAGCATAAGGAAGCGTATTTTTATGATCTCATTTTTTATTATTTATTTATCTACTACACATTTGTTAAATATACCAGCGTCGTATGACGAATACAAGTAATATTATAATTAATACAAATATGTTAGACCTTATTCCAATATAATTTATATGAAATATTCAAGTTATAATAACTATATAAAATTTATAAATTATGTAACATTTAGTATGCGCTGCTAAACTATAAAAATGTTAAATACATCCTTTAGGAATGAAATGAAAATTAAAAGAGCTAGGATTGAAATTTAAAAGACGATTAGAAATTCCGATATGACACAATTGACCGAAGATTCGGTACCCTACAAAAAGTTTAATATAAAAATAGGAATCCTCTGAAAGCTCAAAAGTGTAAATGTGGACAAATTCTCCATTATAAATTGTAGGATAATTTGGCCGATAGTAAAAGTTAAGATAAACTAAGTGGTCAAATACGGGAAACTGTCATGGGGTGTGAGTTAATGATATCAACATGAGTTTTTCGGTTAATGATTTTGCCAATTGTTAAGTTATGGCACTTTTATCACGGATCTTGTAAACATTACATAAATGTACTTAAACAACAAACTATGATATTTACCCGTGTATATGGCAACTATATAATACATCATCATCAAAGTACCTATTAGTAACTTTAAGATATTGAAAAATTCAAGGTTTGATTTTGATACATTTATATATAATATGGTAAATATGTTTTTGGATTCAATATTCTCTAATAAATACCACTACGTAAAAAAGTAGATATCAACAATTACAATTTCAATGATATCTACACTAACACGGATATAATAAGTATAAAATAAGCGTATTTTCGGACATATCCGTCAGGCATGTTTATGCCAGTGATCCGTTTCAGACTTTTGACGTTCACGTTCCAAATGCTAGACTCCCACGCATCAACTACCCGGATTATAAGTAGCGGTTCCATTGACGCGGAGCTTGGTGGAGCGAATCAGAGAGGTGGATTAATTGACCAATGACAACGCTCTAAGCCTGTGCTCCGCGTCAGTAGAAACATTGTGATTGGTCAATTCATGCTACGTCTCGCTCCGCATAGCTCCGCTTCAATGGTTCCACAGTATTATAATTGGTAAACTGACCAGGATTTAAGTTGGTCTTTTATCCGCATACCGAATTTCTCTCTTTTATTTCCTCAGCCGGATATTTCTACCACCCTGTTCAAACCCGGAATATTATTTTCTTTATGAATCGATCTTTTGACCGGACACTATTTTTGCACGATCTTGGCCTACTAATTGTCAATAACATATCACATCTAACACCCGTAACATTTCCATGATTACTCTCTGTTAATTATAAAGACGACAGCCAGCGCCTGGTTTCTGCGTTTGTTCAATAGATTGTGCGTTGTTCACTTTTCGCATTCTATATCTGAGTTCTAAATAGGGTCTCTTGTATGGTAGAAATTCGATTTAAAACTACCTTTTTTACAGAGGTGGCTAAATACATACATAGTGACACCCGCCCCGTCTAGTTCCCGCCAGCGGTAATCATTGGTAGAACATGTGGTTTAAAGGAATGCAGTACTTTTTTACAACCTCTATGAATCTTTTCTTCTGCTGCTTACAAGGCTGTCGTCTTAATCCTCTCTCATCATTCCTCTGCGGTGGTCGCGGGCGCGGCCTGTATAGCGGCGATCTGTCCGCCATGTTGCCTATGCTGCTGCTGCGCGCGCATCACCTCCTGTAGTGTAGTGACACCTGCCTCGTCTAGTTCCCGCCAGCGCGCGTGGTTGTTTCGCGCGTGGGTCACTAGCTCTGGCATGTCGATGAATGCTGGAATTAAAAGTAACTTGGAAATGCCCGTGTCTATGGCTTTTTTCTGTTGACCCTGCGCTCTTAAATTTTGTCGTCGCTTTATCTCGTATCTACGCTACGTTGCCAAATTTAATATTTAGCATGCCTAGAATGCCTACCATACACATGATATGGAAATCAACGGTCTTGATAATTCGACGATAAAATTATGTCGCAGCACGTTTTTAGTGCTTCTGACAGGGTTGGTGGCCACTAGAACCTAAAACTGTGGTTTTCTTTAATAACAAGTCATTCTTACCAGACCAAGCTTCCATCATGTCGATGATGATGTAGTCGATGAACCCGATCTGACTGCGCGGTATGGAGCAGGTGGCTCGGTCGAACATCGGCATCACCACCGGCAGGTCCTTCGCCTTCTCCTCGTCCGTCTGCAGGAAGTATTCCTCCGCGATCCTGGGAAATAAGATGGTGTTAGTCAGATAGGAAAATGCATTAAAATCAGTTGTCAAGGTGGAAGCTTTTATATGACGTTTATAAAGTTCATTAGTCGTATAATAGCTTTTATGTGACCTTTATATAATTAAAAATGATATAAAATAAAAGCTTTCATAATTATGGCCTTTATATGATTTAAAAGCATCTACAATAAAAGCTTTTATATGACGTTTATAGACTTTATTATAGTCCTATAATTACTATTATTTACCTCCTAGCCCATTCAAAGGCGAACTTCTGCGGCCGACACACGTTGGAGACATCAGCGCATTTGATCATCATTCTCTTGATCAAGACGATGTTCTCTGGCAAGCCAAGTTGTGTGGTATCTAGCGCCAGGGGTTCCTGAAATAAGAAATAGATTTTTAATATTATAAATTGATGAATGCCGAAAACCGGGAAAAATGGAGTAGAAAAAGCCAGAAAGCGGAAGCCAGAAAGATGGTCTCTTGAAATTTGTGTTGCTTATTAAATTACTTACTTCAGTATGCATTCCATCCTCCTTGCTGCCCATGGCCTTGGCGTAGAACACGTTGACGAACTTGGCCAAGTGCTCGAAGTGCTTCGTCATCTCGGTGGCGAGGATCATGTCGATGACGTTGCGCCGCACCTCCTTGTACGTGTCGCGGTCGAGATTCTTGAATATGTTTACACGATCGTCATCTGAAAATCGAAAGGCAAAGATTGTAAAAAACCTTTCATGGCTTCGCCAAATATTGGATTTGATTGTAACAATATCCTCGTAAATAAGGAGAGCAAAGAATGAAGGTATAATGCGATGTTGATAAATCCTGGGAATTTGGCAGCAGCATTCTCATTAAACATAAAATTACCTACTGGCAAATAGCAAAATAGTTATGCCATAGTTCTGCAGAAAACTTGTAGCAGTAATTTTGACTGTTCTTCTTTTCGAGACAACGGTAAAACTCCTACGGTCTGCTTCTAATAGTTGGCGACACTAACTGGTTGGTTAGCCTCGAGTAAGTCCTTTCAACCTTTCCACCGCCATTTTGCCGGGTCTTCTGAGGACCAGGAAATGGGGATTTTTTTACAGTGACGAAATGACTTACTCAAAGTGAGCTTAAAAGTCAACGCGGCGTGGTGCGACTCGAGCACACACACGTCGTTGTAGAGGATGGCCAGCGGGTGCCGCGAGTTGCAGAGGAAGGCGGACGAGGTGCCCGGGTGGTCGATGTCGTGTGTGGCCGCCGAGATCAGCGCCGCTGCGGCTTCCAGAGGCTCTAGGAGGGTCTTTAGCCGGTCCTTCTCGAGGAAGTGTGCTACTGCCTGCGTTTGATAAATGCGTACTGTGTTTAAACTTGAAGTAAGTAAAATATTACTTTAAAAGTTGCGTTTATTTGTTACTTCACCACGCTTAAATAGCGGAGATCAGTAAACAGAAAAGGTACATGGAAACTGATCAAACTATTTCTGGAGACCCGATCGCAACGTAAGTCACACATTGCATTGCCATTAAGATAATTTAGACTTGGTAAATACCAAGTCTTATTTGCTCATCCATATTTTTTTCAGTCCTAGTTTAATTGTTATAGCAAGTGCTATGCTATAGTCGACGACAAAACATGTAGGTACGAGTTGTTTGTAGACTTACCTGAAGAACATCTGCCGCATGCGTAGAGTTATGATACGTGTTGACAGCATGGTAGTTGGTCTCGATCACCGTGAGCCAGTGCAGCAGCGTCTTCTCGTCGCACTCCAGCGCGGAGCACACGTCGAACCGGCCACCCATCAGTGCGAGGCCCAGGTGGACCAGCGGTCTGCCGCGGGTTAAGTCCTCCAGGCGGAAGATCTCGAAGTCCCAGTTGAGGTCCGTGTCGAGTAGTTCTCGGAGTTGGCCTGAAGTCTGAAATAGTACAGTATAGAATGTAAGTATGAACACAATTTCTCATTTCTTTGTTTACGATGTGTTTGCTCTTAGCAATAGTCGAGGACAAGGCAGAATTAAGCGATCTCACCAAGAAGATTTAAAGGATCATGCTATTTGACGTCGCCGGATTTAAGATTTAAACTATTTTGGTCTTAAATTATGTAAAATTACTCATTAAATTGATATATATTTTTGAAGTGAAACTCGTAGTAATGTTTAAATTCGTTGCATTTAATTTTTATAAGGGTGAAAAATATTTAGTGGAGTTAAAGTAGCTGTTTAAACTACTATATGACATTTTAGTCGTATAACAAAACATATTGAACTGAAACAGATACACTTAATTTTGTACTACCGTAGTGCTAAAAGTATTAATTTACTTATTCGTCATAAGACATACCTTATGTTTGATGTTTGATCTATTGTTCTGCGACCGAACGACCGTGGAGTCGTTGCTGCTTCGCCGTGATGACAGAACGTTCGAGGGCCCTTGCTGAAATATTCAGTTGCACTTAGAAAATATATTACACATTTAATTTTTTGGCCAGTATTATTAAGCTTTCAACTAGCAACATATTCTAAACTAAAGGCATTAAACATGGAATGATGGTTAGTAAAATGGTTGCATTTTAGTTGGTTATTTCTACCACTATGCATGCTCTATCTATTCTATTATTAGTTTTGTTAATAATATTTCTAATTTTGACAGGCTAATTAGGTATAGCTTTATAGTTTTCTGTGCTAATAGATATAAGTAAGATAGAAATAATCAGGGACTAACTCATACCCAAATCAAAAATTAAATATGAAGTATAGGTAATAAGAGTTATTATCTTTATTATTAAAACGCTGTGAAAAGGAAGGCAAGTATGTGCTTTGAAGTCGAAAATTAGAAAATGAAGAGGTCCCCAAAAATTTAAAGACAAAATCTTGCTTGTCCATATCCAACTAAAAGCAATTTTGAATTTCCAGATCCAATAGTTATACCCCTTGACAGCCAAATCCCCATTTCAGAACATAAATAAGTAAGCCAAAGATTTTCGAACATGGACAATTGCGAAGACTAATCTATGAGTAGCTAAACAGGACATATTGGAAGTACAGATAGAGAAAGGTTGTTGTAATACCAAACCTCCTACCATAGAGAACAAATAGGAGGTTGTGTTTGCTTGGTCCCGCTTCCCCAGCCGAACCGGATCATAAAAAAATAAATGATCAATGTTAGTGATATAGAACACCGTTATACAGTGATTTTTATTCTGGTTTAGTTATCTAGCTACCACTACACAACATAAATACCGTAACTACGTAACTATTGTACAATAATTGATTACAGGAGCAGCATTATGTAACAGGTACATACTAGGTAGGTATATCAGTACCGGATACTACAATATTATAATAAAAATATTTATTTCCACGCTGTATTACAATTAGGTATAACTTAAATATAAATAAAATATCTACAGTTTTATGTAATGTTTAAATAAATGGATATAATTATAATAGTAAAAATAATGTAAACCTCCACCATTTTTAAAGATTAATTTATACATAACTTTTTTTAAACATTTTAATACAACACTACTTAAATATAATATAGACCCATTATTTGATACAAGTAATGATTTTACAGTACACGGCCTTAAATATTGCACAACCACAAATTCTGTCCCACTTGTATAACCACAGAGTAACTATAAATATAACGAACGATTGACATACGTCCTGTCTCTTTCCAAGGGTCCATGTGCATTATTTACCGCCTAGTACCGTTTCTAAACAACTTTTCATTTTATTTTGCCATAAGTTGTATAGTTTCATACATCGGTACCACAAAATTTTGTACATTTTGTTTAAAAACTCACCGACAGCAGCGCACCAATCAGATCAGTAGCGATGGGATCCTCAACCCTGAGCTTGGTCTCATCGCCCCTCATCTGCGGCGAGTACAACTCGGACGTCCGCAGCATGTCCACTGCACGCTCGATGCAAGCCACGGTCGAAGGGGGCGCGCCTTCTGTAGCTGTTGATAGCAGGGAGATGACCTGGAAGATTGGAAACATTGATAGAAAATTACGTTCTAGTAACAAGCGTAGCTTATAAGCTGCAGAAAAATTGACTGTGTTTGTACGGCCTTACAGGCCGGTGGTCGCTAGACTATATTAAAAGATAATTCGAACAGAACAACAGATTCATACAGTAGATCCGGAAATGTGGAGTAGAAGAAGACGGAAAGCGGACCCCATCCCTGTTATGCCGGGAAAACGCAGATAAATATCAGCCTAGCTGCATCGGCCTGCTATTCAATATGTATCTACTATACGGTTTTCCATATTTTATTAAACGTGCTGTTCGATGAACGGAAAACCAGTTTATTTGATTGCTATAGCATGAGGCTAGTCGTTTGCACAGCACAGTAGCTATTTCCTTATCGCGACAGATAATCTTAAGTAGATATCTAACAATCGGGAAATTGGTGATTAAAATAATTTAAGACCTGATTAAAATACAAATAGATCCTAATATATAAAATGTTCATATTAAATATGTGATAAAAATATAGCAATGTTAAAATTCTTGTAAAAGTTATAATTAAGTCGTATAAGTAAAATTGTATATCATAATGATTACCTTTTAAGTACCGTCTTATAGAGTTATAAGTTATTATGTTTGGAATATTTTATAGAATGTAATATGTAATATTTAATTAACCATGCCTCTGTATTTAAGACACATTCTTTGCAGTGCCCTAACAGGGTTTCATGTGTGATACCAAATAATGTTATAACACCTACTTATCACATGAAAGCAATAAAGATATTGTTACGTGCTCGACGTTTCGTCACAGACGATGCGGGCTTGAGTTACGGGATTGGAAGAAATTATACACTTATGCCGATTTACAGACTTCTGCTTTATTAAAACTTCGACTTACAAACGTGTGACAGCGCCCACGTAGCTCGACTAACGGCGTGATTTCTGTCTTCAGACCAGCAAAGTCCCAGCGTCCGACACTCACAAACTTCCGTTGTCGCGCAAGGTTTCACACTGTCCACACTATTTCAACGTACACAGCACTTGTTTGTGCGACTGTACACACTACACACTTTAGTCACTGACTGTACTTTGACTTTTCACCACTTTTACTTTTACTTTCTTTTTCTTCTTCCTTTTTCCACTTCAAACCACTTTAAACTCAGAACTCAGAACTGGCGGCTGGCCGGCGTTGTTCGGCTTATATAGCCCTAGAATTGGTTCTAGAACCTTCAATTTCGATAGTCATTTCAACATTCATTTCGTTCGTCTTGATTCCAGAACCTTCCTTTAATTTCGCTGTTCAACTCTTTTTATCGTCTGTCTCACTCTAGATTTTCTATTTCTTTCACTCATTCGCTTCCAGAAAATGCCAGATAAAATTTCTACAAAATTCCTAACAAAATCTCGATGCATCCCGACGGGGCTCGAACCATGGCCTTAGTGCGTGGCAGACCGCCATACAAGCCTTCGCGCCAAAGCATCAGTTGTCAATACTGGCGAATTTCGGGTTCTCATGGAAGTTTTGACAGCCAACCATAGGTGACGTGACGACGGAGTATTTGACAAAGAGTTTGAATACCAGGGTCGTCACACTGCCCCCCTCTTAGAGCTGCTCGTCCCGAGCATCGTTACTGCCGTAATACTTCGCCAGCGTCATTGGTTTTCTTTGCCTCCCTGCTTTTCGTTTGCGAGTCCTTTATAGCTGCGCAACTTGTACACTTCCGGCACCAACCCTCGACGTCAGCTCTGCAGCTTGGCCAGTAAAACTTTTCCTTGATCTTCAACAATGTCTTCTTGACTCCCAAATGTCCACCAGGTCCATTATGAAGAGCTTGCAAAACATTCTTTACTTTTGAACGAGGTACCACTAGTTGCAAATGCGCGTCCTCACCATCCGACGATTCGCATTTCCTATACAGGAGTCCATTATGCATTGTAAGGTTCTTCCACTTTTCCCAAAGACCTTTCGTCACAGCACTATACTGAGCAATATCTTTCCAACTTGGTCTATTGCCAGTACGCAACCACTTCAAAATTGGTCTAATGTCAGCATCGTCTTCCTGATCCTTTTTCTTTACGTCATTACCCAATGCCACGTCTACTGGGTTAGTCCTTATTTCCTTTTCATTCTTGGCCCAATGTTTGCAATCTTCAACGCTTGATCGTTCTGTAAGTACATCTCCTTTACCATGAAGTTTTCCATCCATCACTAACTTACTTCCATCGTAAGTTTTCTTGATGGAGACTTTTGACCTCCACGAGACATCATCATCTTGACGGTTTTCACTCCTTGGGCAGTTACTTCGAATATGACCCCGTTGCCCACATCCGTAACACAAGAAGTTCAATTTTCGCCGACGCGAAGGCAAGTGTCCTGAAGTTGTGACTTCCCGCAGAAGTACGGCGCGAGAGCTATTCCGTACAGCTTCCACTTCCAACGCATGGGCCAGAGCTTCTTCCATGTTCTTGTGGTGCTTCAGGTGAACCGCAATTCGAACTTCTGAGTCACGTATTCCGTCGATGAAAGTCTGGAGAAGCATGCAATTGATCATCTCTGGAGACGAACGGTATGCTCGACGAACGAGTTTTTCGACTTCTACGTACCACTCCTGGAGACTCTCATTCATGCGCTGCACGCGTTCCCTGAGTTGCGCTCGATAGACATGTTCCAAATGATTGTCACCATAACGCGCTTCCAAAGCATCGAACAGGGCCCTAAAGCTGAGCTTTCCTCTCATTCCAACGATCTCCAATACTGAGAGGGCTTCGTCCCGAAGAGCCAACGTAAGCGCAGGTTTTGCTTCATCTTCACTCCAACCACACGCCTCCATAATTGCCTCAAACTGCATCTTGAAAGCGGTCCACGATGTAGTCCCATCGAATTGAGGAATCTTAACTCCTTCAAATGCACTTAATACCGCTGATGGATGACTGCTTAGAATTGACACCTCCTCCCGTAATTTGGAGATCTCGTCTTCAATGGCTAAGACTCGTTGCTCCATCTTGTTTAACCCTTTCTCAACGGCTTCTACTCTTTCTAGAGCTTTCTCAAAACCCTTTGCAAAAATCGATAAATTTTCTTGCATAGCGTTCAGAAGCTCTTCTTGATGGCGCGCTTTTTCTTCTTGACGGCGCGCTTGTTCATTTTGCCGCCACGCTAGTTCCTCTTGGCGGCGAGCTAGATTTACCATCGTTTGTTTTATTTCTAGCATGAGGTTTCCTCGTTCAGGCGTTGAACCAACGTCTCTACCATTCGTTCGGGCTGCAGCACCTTCCAACTCCGAGCGCTGCGCCCCCGCTTTCACCGGAGTACTCACTTCCTTCTCTGTCCTCGGCACTTTCGGCATTTTTTCCCCAATCCCACTTCTGACACCAAATGTTACGTGCTCGACGTTTCGTCACAGACGATGCGGGCTTGAGTTACGGGATTGGAAGAAATTATACACTTATGCCGATTTACAGACTTCTGCTTTATTAAAACTTCGACTTACAAACGTGTGACAGCGCCCACGTAGCTCGACTAACGGCATGATTTCTGTCTTCAGACCAGCAAAGTCCCAGCGTCCGACACTCACAAACTTCCGTTGTCGCGCAAGGTTTCACACTGTCCACACTATTTCAACGTACACAGCACTTGTTTGTGCGACTGTACACACTACACACTTTAGTCACTGACTGTACTTTGACTTTTCACCACTTTTACTTTTACTTTCTTTTTCTTCTTCCTTTTTCCACTTCAAACCACTTTAAACTCAGAACTCAGAACTGGCGGCTGGCCGGCGTTGTTCGGCTTATATAGCCCTAGAATTGGTTCTAGAACCTTCAATTTCGATAGTCATTTCAACATTCATTTCGTTCGTCTTGATTCCAGAACCTTCCTTTAATTTCGCTGTTCAACTCTTTTTATCGTCTGTCTCACTCTAGATTTTCTATTTCTTTCACTCATTCGCTTCCAGAAAATGCCAGATAAAATTTCTACAAAATTCCTAACAAAATCTCGATGCATCCCGACGGGGCTCGAACCATGGCCTTAGTGCGTGGCAGACCGCCATACAAGCCTTCGCGCCAAAGCATCAGTTGTCAATACTGGCGAATTTCGGGTTCTCATGGAAGTTTTGACAGCCAACCATAGGTGACGTGACGACGGAGTATTTGACAAAGAGTTTGAATACCAGGGTCGTCACAATATTATGATTATGATATATCAGTTTGAGGAAAATTGTTTCCTAATAAGTACTATTTTTGATTGCAGGCCATCATAGTGGAATAGATTGATAGTACCTTCGTGATCGGAGCTTCCAGAGGCAAGCCCTGTAGTTTGGCGAGTGAGGTTCTTCGTAGACCATCTGAAGCGATAGAGCGCACGTCCAAGGACCCTCGGCGGATGGAGTGGAGCGACCCGCGCCCACGCTCCGTGTCCACCACGTTGGCCGGCTCGCATACCAACACTATGTGAGATATTGACCTGAAACACAGTATTGAGGCATTTGTAGTTTCACTCATTTTACTTGTTTGCCGAGTCAACTCGCGATTATGTTTTGGTGGTAAGACATGAGAAATTTACTTTTTTTATCGCGAGTGCTCAAAAAGTTATTTTGTAGTTTTACATTCACAATAAACATTTAAGAAAGCTTTTAATTAAATATAGATTTTTTATTGCATATTACTTGAATAATAAAAACAAGCGATTTTTTTTTATTTATTTATTGATACCTAAATGTTAAACAATAAATAAGTTAAAGATACTTGGATTAGTAAATTCTACATCGAACATTGCTGAATAAATATAAATCTTAAACACAAACCTGGTCAAAGCAATGGCAGCTCCTCGACATGGCAGCAGCAAAGGATCCGGGGCGGCCCTACGGCGCAGCGTGATCGGGGCTTCCCACTCCCGCGCCCCACTCGTAGCCAGCCGTAGCGCTTCGCCCCCCGCGGACTCCGACAGCGGCCGCGGGCCTTCCTCCGCGCGCCATCCCAACACGCGGCTCCAAGACTTATTCGTCAACTGAAACAGGTACACTAGCACATGTAGGCCGAAGAAAAACATGTGCACACACTGCTGACAACATCAATGACACACCCTAGCAAACGTATACCGGAGAACACATGTGCACTCATTGGAACCACCACTCACATACTTAATAGTGCTTCTGTGGATGACGCGATCCTAGATAAGGGTTATCATCGGGTGTCGTCGACGTCAATGCTACGTAATCTGTTTTCCGCGTGCATCATGATAGGAAAATGGTCTGATAGATTTGTTGCCAACGCCAGGGGAAATATTTGGTAAACTAATCTGGTTGGAATTTACGATTACCCGGAAGGTTAATGTTCTTTATTTTTTAACGTCAAATGAGTCTACAAAATATTTTAACTGCTTTACCGAAATGAAGCCAGAACGTTATTTAGCTTTATCATATCAGTTTACAAAGAAATTTTCATCTATAAAACTGTCTCATTCGTCATCGTTATACTCATACTCACCAGTATCCTCTGCTGGTCGTCAGTGACAGCAACTATATCCCGGCAGCGGTCTACAGCAGCAGCCAGAGCAGCCACTGCGGCTATCTGCGCCCGCGCAGCCGCGCCCGCCGCTCGCGCTTGTAGGATCTCCGCGCACCAGGCTGTCGCGCCCACGGTCTCTACCATCACCTGGAGGAAAAATACTTCAAGTTTTCGGGCTGTCTTTACATTCGGTACTAAATATATAAAAATAACCTTATAAAAATACATAAATTATTCTAATTTCTAGGTGTATTTTTAGCTGTTTGCCATCTGGTTATACATCTCGGTACTACATATGTACTGATATTTCACCTAAAGGTTGCCTGGCAGAAATTGCTACTTTAGCAACCCATGTTGTTAATGAAATTGTATGGCTTTATATCATACACTGCTATGGTGTTTGTGCTGTAGAACTAGATTATTTTCTGTAAAAATTTAGGTAGAAATAGTTACCTATGTCAGATTAATCTCATGAAAACCTCCATTTATTATCATAAATTCAAGCATAAAACTAGTCATAGTTCAGTGCAAATCGATTTATTCCTCGAGCAGAGATGTTCAATAGAATATTGCGAACAACAGACTAGTAGCTAGCAGAGCCGACAGACTCGTGCAATCTCCACAGACAGTGCGATCGAGACAAAAGCACGGGTAGGTACCGGGCACAAGCTGTGTGCACTCGTGCGAATCTTCTGCAGTACAAGTTACAAGGAAACACTTGTTAACTCTATATTTAGTGTAGCACAAAATTAAATCACTTCGATTAGCTTACCTATCTAGTCGTATAATAGTCGATAACACGATTCTTATTCCACTAAAATGAAACTACTAAATACAAATACCTACCTTATTTATTACGCTTTACTTAAAAAATACCCAAAAAATACAACACAAACCAGTTTTGGACATTCAGCGGTGGCAAAACATAATAATGACAGAGATAGCCACTAATTTGTCATATAAATATGACATCGGTAGCAGTTATATAACCAATGTATGCTTTATAATACTTATAACGTACCTACATAAAAATATTTTATCTCTATTTTTTTCTTTGTCTACCTACGTAAGGAGTAGAGGCGTGACTGGTATGTGGGTATGTTCTGGTCTTGCAAACAGAAATCGCGCATCGTTCACCACTCTTACCAATTCAAAGATAGGAAACCTGTGGGA
The DNA here is from genome assembly GCA_029255725.1 of Scrobipalpa atriplicella. Taxonomy (NCBI): domain Eukaryota; kingdom Metazoa; phylum Arthropoda; class Insecta; order Lepidoptera; family Gelechiidae; genus Scrobipalpa; species Scrobipalpa atriplicella. The sequence continues at coordinate 16,386 of JARACY010002025.1, forward strand.
CAAACATACGGCTGCTGCCGTGTGAGCTTTGAATTGATACCCAGTCTTGTTTCCTTTTTAATTTCTACTATCATCTTTTAGTGCAATAAAGTAGTTAGTAGATTGATAGAGAATATAGGGCACATAAATATGCACAACGCGCGATATCCAATATTCTAAACTTCGAAACCTTTTATGTGACGTCTGGCACCTAAAATACTTACTTACATTTTTCGTTGCCTTGAATTAAAAAAAAGTATCTGACATGTTATTAGGTACTAGATAAAATTGAAATATTATACTTGTACTTTATATTTCAATAAAAGTGTGTTGTTACAATAATTACCTAGGTACATGTGCTAAAGTTTTCACAGAAGAGTTGAGTTACCTACGAAAAGCAAACTGATATAGAGCTTCATAGCCGTATAAATGTCACATAAAGTCCTATAATATGGGCTGTTTATTGTTATTTATGTTACAATGGTGAGAACCCATAATTCTGTTTATGATCTCGGTTTTCACGTAGGTGGTGTATAGATTAACACTTTCTTTTTCTAAAATACTCTATCATAGGGGTTTAAAAAAGGCCATCGGTCCAGTAATAAATACAAGGTAGACAGGCATATATTTTTTGAGGGTTTTTTGCACTCACAGTGCTATTTTATCGCTCTACCAACTGAGCTACCAAGGAGGTTCGCCACACCCGCTTACGCCTCGGTAGCTCAGTTGGTAGAGCGACGGAACGGCATTCCGAAAGTCGCAGGTTCAAGTCCTGCCCGAGGCGAATTTATTATTTCTATTTTTCATATTGTGCCTTTAACATACTTATTATTATGCAAAAACTTTCAAATACTGACCTACATATAAATAAAGAAAAGTTAAATACCTAAGTAAGTATATTAGCTATTCACACACAACCGAAAAAAATCCTTCTAATTTGTAATAAAATAATACACTCTATTTTCTACAAAACAGAAAAGTGACATACCCTGTTGAAGCCAGCTTCGAGATAAGGTAAAACAGCAAAGTCGTCTTTGAGATACCCACTGAAACAAAGCAAATTAAAAGTTAGAGTCTTCATTATTCACCATTTCTTTTACACTAGTGCTAAGGATCCGAGAAAACGGCAAAGGAGATTAAAATCTGTTGAATGACGTTGTAAACTTTTCTCCCTTAGTGGAAGAATTTTCTTTTAGTAGGATTTAGTGTTATTTTGTACATCTATATAGCTTTTACCTTTAAGAAGCGTTTTCTACTAAGAACTTCTTCTAACAACCACCCGTGTAATTTCTCTTTATATTATTTTAGGGAGTTAGCAACAAAATAATCGGAATATAGCAAGTACATCATCCATAATCAATAATTAATTACATATTATGGAAAATTTATCGGATTAAATTTGTAAGATTTTAAATACATGGAGAAAAAAAATAGCTGGCCAAAATTTACGGAGCGACTACACAACTACAAATTTCCCTAAGGAACATAGGTCAAAATATAAAAAAATATATATTGGCCCTCCCAAACAAAATGACTCCCATTTGTATTTTCATATTTCGAGTTTCGACCTATGTTTCTTAGGGAAAGTTGTTTACACCCTAAATTTTGGACAGCAATTTTTTCCCCCTTGTATACTGGGAAAAGAGGACTAAAATGGTTCTTTGTCCACAGCATAGAATCCCAAGACAGATGCAATGTGGTTTGAAATCCTGTCCTTATAAGGATAGACCGACCTGAATCTGAATGTTATCTCAGGTCTGACAGAGGTTTATATTCACTCCATTGGGAACAAATATCACTTGAACAATACCCTTTATGAATGATTGTATATGAGAAAGTCCTTTACGAATTGTATGTTGGGGCTTTGGGGATATCAGGAGCTAAGGTACTTGGTCAATGACAAGCGTATATAATACTCAGAAGATACATAGAGTTTCTGTAGAACAAGTAATTTTGACATCAGGTCCAAATTTTGAGATTTTTTTGACTTAATATTGTTGTATTCGGAATAAAATCCGAGATTAAGAGACCGAGACCTTACAAGTTTAATAAAGTTAATGTTATTATGATATTAATGAATTTTTAATGATAATAATGACTGATTATAAATTGATATATATTTTTTTTTAAATGTAATTTTGCATGCCAATATCTGGCGCAACACTAACTAGCGCTTGTACAATTTGATAATTACAGTAAGACCTTGCTACCGTGTCTGCTTGCTAATAAAGAATTTCTATTTCTATTAGGAAAAATTCTTCAGTTACGCTGTTTTAAATATATAATGAAATATCCTTTTGCCTTTTTCCAGCGTGGGATGGCTCCAATTTAACGCGAGAGGGATTATAAGAGGGATTTTATATATTTTATGATGTGACAGTTCGCTTCACGTCCATTAACTGCTAATGGGATCAGGAATACACCTGTAATTTACATGTCACTTTTATGTGATAAAAATAATGAGTATGAAAAGGTAGGGTACATCACGTATTATTTGAGTCCTGAAAGAAAAAGAAATAAATAATTAATATTTATAGTTAGCTACTAGGATACACGTTTTCTGTTATTAAAATGAGCTACTAAGATTTTAAATTTGGGCAGCCGTGCAGCAACTGTTTCTTTATCAGAGGTTCAGACCACTGATTTGACAAGTCGGTCCGCTAGCTCCCAACCACTTTTACTCTTCTGTGGTTAGGACGGTAGTTGGACCCGAGATTTAGACGATGGATTGATAAAACTGTTTACTGTCCTTAAAATTGATTAACACAGTCTAATGGAAATCTCTTTGAACCCATTAATTACCCCATCCCATTTCTGGAGAACTCCCTCTTAATCTAAAAAAATATACCTACCTAAAGCGAATAATTACATGGCAACCCGCTCCGTCGTCATGGACTCATGGTTCCTGATCCCAGGATTATTATCATTATGAGAAAGATAAGTAATGTTTTTATCAAATCAGAAAAAATATACAAGAAAGAAAATGTTTTTCCTGTAGCAGAAAAACAGCTTTGCAGAGATAGCTTTTGGAAAATATTTTCTGCTTTGTACAAGATGCCCTAACTATTAATTCTGTTAAAGCTTGCGAAGAAAGGAAAATGCAAAATATTTTGCACCACAACTAACATTTTATATTAATTTCTGCAATACAGCAACATTTTTCAGGTCGTAAGAATGTACCTACAGTTGCGCTGAGAAATCTAGGAAAGAATTCAATTTCCTTCTCGAAGACGCGACGGTGCTTACAGCCCAGTGGACCGATATTGCTGGCTTCGGACAGTGTTCAGAAGTTGTCAACTGTACCTACTACCAATAGTACTACTAAATAGATAATACTGCTTCGTGAATACTATCCAATAAATAGACGCGCTCGTAGTTTAACTCTGGTGGCCTCAGTGATCTGGCGGAGTTCGTAGGTTAAATTGCTTCGATAGGACAATGCACACTGATTTAACAGATTATTGTCGGCCAAAAATATGTTAAATCGTGATGTGGAGAAATAATTTATAGGTTAAATTAATTATATATAACTGTTGAATATAATATTATGTTTGATCGATTTCAAACATGAAGGAAATTTCATACGTCTTCAATTTGATTTCTTATAACCCAAAAAGCGTCGTAAATCTAAAATAATTTTATAAAATCGGAAAAAGTCTTTTCCTATCTCTATCCTAAGAAGTTTCCAGCCCAGTGATCCGGTAATTGCTAGACTTGGAAATATGACCGCAAAGATATCTCGGCTACCTACTTCCGCCCATTTAATTTTGAGATTTAACTATGAGAGACCTTGTTTGTGATGTTTATTCGTTTATGTTATTGAGAAAATAAAAAAGAAATCAGTACACATCATATTATTACGGAAATAACGCAAAATCTCATAACTGATAATCTTTTAATAAGTAGTTTATTTTTGGGGACATCATTGGGCTAAAAAAAGAACACAAATAAAAGAGGTATTCAAAAGTCTACAATACGGCGTAAAACGCGTTCATTCGTTCGGTCGATTAGATCTTCTAATTTAGAATTGTTGATGGACCTTTGTAATTGTCCCATAAATAAATAAATATTAAAACTACGTGGTACCTAAAATCGGCAACTTTTTTCCTATTTTTTATTATATTCAGTTCACAATCCTCGCTTCAGTCGCCGTTACTGGAGCATGAATGCATGCAAAGATTGCTCACAGTCGCCTGGCTTCTGACCGCTGCTGTATCATATTGTTCACATGATTTATCTTCTGTGGGGAATGAATCATGTGATAAAATCAAGTCACCCTAGTAGGCATACGCTGGAGCATACCAATATTATGTGACAAAAGCAGAATCCGAATAATATAATACAACAGTTCTTTGAGATAGCAAAGTTAGAAGAAAAATGCACTCATTTACAAAATTGTTAATAAATGATAATATTGTTGGTGATACCAACTAGTTTACATAGCCTAAATTATCTATTTCTGATATTTCATTGTGAATTTATTATTATAAAAATACAATGCCAGTTATAAAAAAGTAAAATAAAAACTAGTTAGCAGAAAAAAAGTCCCAAAGTGCAGAAACCAATTCCATTTCACTTATAGTACTTGCTAAGATTTCGTTTGTATTCTGTCTTTCACACAAGTATTTTTTTTGTTTGAAGAACAATGGCTTCCCCAGGGAAATTTGGTATTTGCGGTCCAAATAATGAAACTCAATTTAATATAAGCGTTTGATAAAAGAATTCGTGGGCAGGTGCTCCATAAAAATGCTACATAAAGACCGGATTGTTTGATAAATTTTAAATTCTTGTTTACAATAAAGCAATTTAATAGATTGCTTTTTTTGTTGTGAAAATAAGAATAAAAAGAAATATGTTTTTTTATTGTACAAAGTCGATGTCACATAGGTAAGAATGTCAATTATTTTTACTCACACAGTTTTAAACAAATTTTGGAAAAAGTTCAGGTCCGTTGCATTTATCTCTTGTTTATTATTATCAGCGAAGGACACGAGCCTACCCTAAATTTAGGGCGATCGGGCCTTGATTACGGATTGGTCCTTATCTAACTATTATTAAGGTGGATAGTATTAAGTTATACATGTCACTCACCTAAGGTATACTTAAAAAAACTTAGTCCTATTTAAGAACATTTTTAAGTCGAAAAGACATTACAGTTATCGCCAGCCCAGCTGTAACTCGGTCAAGTTGTAAACAGTAAGATAGCGTAATTACCGTTCTCTTTGAAGTCGGCCGCCATTCGCTAATGGAGTCTATACTTAACGGTGAGCCGGAGGAAATGTCCACTTTTGTGGGTAAGCCGCGACGGGAAAACGTTTTGCGAGGAAATATCCCGGGTAGCATGCAAAATGCGGTCAAAGTTGTCGCTAGGTGGAAAAATAATGATTCTATATTTTGTATAAACATGAAAATTTAAAAAATCTACCGCATACCTAATCATCCATAAAATAAGGCGCTAACGTGTTGCAGGCTAAGAGCATTAAATGCTCTAAGTAAAGTAAAGGTTGTAGGCAAAATCGAAAAATTAAAGGACTGGAAAAGTTAGGTTACGAGTTTAGGTCAATGACCTGTAGTGGGCGTTATGGAGATGATAATGAATTATTATTTCCCAAGAGCATGATGATGATATTTAACCTGTGGTTGACTGCAGATCCAAATAGAATTAGGAAATAAGTTCTACTTTTTTTCTTTGATATTTGCGATACGTGTGGCAGCAATATTTAACCGAAATCTTACAAAATCTCAGTAAATTGCTTCGTAACAAATTTATAAGGAAGCGTTAAAATAAATCTACTTGGTTTCTTTGCGAATGGGAATATATATCAAACAGAATGTGTATTACGTGGTCTGAAAAATAAAGAAGGAAATTTGTCTAGCTGGAAAGGTAGAGCAATGACCTTTTATTTCGACTTAACTGTCTACTTGTGAGAGTAATTGAATGTTTTTTACTAGTTCTTTGCTCCGCGATTTCACCCGCTGAGTTTTCCCGTGGGAATCAGATATTTTCCTGCGGTAGCCTATGTTTCTCACGATGAACGTAGATTTCTAATGGTAAACAAATTTTTGAAATAAGTCCAGTAGTTTTTGAATTTATAAGTTAAATACGTTAAATACTAAAAAAAACCTCGTTATTATAATATAAGACGAAGAAAAAGAAGAAGGAGAAAAAGAAGAGAAGTCAAGGAGAAGATGGAATGTAGGGTGAGCTGGTGTTTACTTCATATAATGCTCTTAACCCTTTACGGCATACGAGTCCAAATATGACCAAAATTTTTTTATTAGTTATTCTCACTCAGTAAAGGTAACTAAACAAAAATAAACTATCAAAAATGAGTGGTCATATTTGGACTCGTATGTGTTAATGGTTTAAATTTATGATGATGACCATACCAATTATAGAAGTAACTAACCTAAAGACTAAAAATTTAAAGATGTTAAAAGATTTTCCTTAAATTATTATTATAGAATAGAGCTAAGATAGAGCCTATTTTTTTTGCAACATTGAACATAATAAGCGATCAAATTGTCAATACACTGAAAATTAATCTTGCTACATTGAATGTAAAACGTGTATCGACCGACAAGCTATATTAAGTCCAGGGAATTGAGCAAAGCGTTTGACACTCGCACTCACAGCCGTCGAGTGCCGTCGAGTCGGGTGTGATGACGTCACGAGTGGGATTGACACAGCTTTGAGCCTCGACTGAGCTCGTATTATAATTTTTGGTTGCTACTGGTTAATGGATTAATATCACAAAAAATAGGATAAAACTTATAAAGATAAATTAAATTTGAAACTATCTATTTGACTAAAAAAAATACTGGGTTGGACCTGGTATTATTAATTTAGTTTTCAGAATTTAAAGATGTTGATGGGTACAATGTTGCATTTGAATAGTTAACTAAAAAAATATGAAACGACTAATCATAATAAAGCATGTAATATAATACCTATATTTTATAGAATTCTGCTACAATTAAATATTCCTATTTCATTTTAATTGGGAATCGATTTGAGCTATTCTTAAACCTTGAATATGAAACAAACCATTCAATACTGGTAGTCGTTGTAGTCGGCGTTGAGTGTTATGACGTCAGAATGTGGGATCGACGTAGCTTTGAGCTACGTGATTGCTACGCGTAACCTCTACGCCGTAGATATCTCGTAGCAATGATTGGGTTGAAACTGGTTTGAATGTCACAAAAGTATACTGCGCATACGATGTTTTGATTTACAATGTATCCGAATATTAAGTTTCCAAATTGTAAAAAATAAAACGGAAAATAAATTAGCGAAATTTTTTTCTAAGCCTGTCTCATCTTTTACTTTAGCAAATTAGAGCAACGCCCGACAAACTACTCGCCTTTGTCTTGCCTATTCCTCAACAGAAGTGGAATTACTGGAATGACATCAAGTCCACAGACAAGGCCCTTTACGGCCAGTAAAGGCTGGCTTCGTTAAGGGGATGTATCGCGCAAGGGAATGACCGACATTACATTGAGCTTACAAGTATTTTCCCGTGATTCCCTCCGCTTGCCGCTAAACGTTTCGTTCTGTGTTGATATTCACGGTATTCTTGTTAAAGGGAACATAATTTTGGTGATAACATAAAAAAAATAATTAGTTACAATTTTTTTAAATACTTTCTTGTACAGAAAAATACATAACAAAAGGAATAATCACATAAAACAAACATGCCATAATGTAAGTATTCGTCATGATCGTAGACATACTACGAAGATGCAATACAAAGCAATTTTGTGTCCAGAGCCCACTAAAGTTAAATTTAACTAAACGAGAGCATAAAACCACACACGCTTCAGTTAACTATAACCAATAACAATAACAACCAATAAAACTGACACAAACTAATAAAATTTCACAACCCGATAGCACAAGCGATATCGAACCGAAATTGTGTCAAAAATCCACTGTTATTACTGCTGCTATTAAGCTCGAGCTTTATATAGGTGCCGTTAAAGGCTTTACTTTATAGCACATAACATAGAAAGCTCTTTGCCGCACATTTACAACGTGGATATGAGCAATATGACTTGTACACTTATCATTAGGTACGTGTGTAACAGATTCGAAGGCTTTTTTAAATCATACGGTTTATTTTGTTAATACTCTAAAGTGATGTCGGATTAGAATAACATCATGCACGCCTATCTATAATGTGCGCTTGCCGTTACCGTGACCGACTATAAAATATTTGCGTTTATTTTAGAATAGAATCGAATAGAATATACTTTTTGCACAAAACAAGTTTTTACACAGGCTTTTTGAAAATAAGTTGTACAAAAAGTTGGCCTGATTGCTAAGAAGCAGTTTTTTCCAGGCAATCTAAGGGTACGCGTATTGAATGCAGCGGGATGGTTTTTGTTTATTTTATAATGTTAAGCAGTAAGATTATGAAACTGAACAATTTTGCCAATTAATATGGCGTCTTGGGACATCTACGTAAATCTTGATGTTCTTACGAGTATGATAAGCATTTAGTATGCTAGTAACTATAACCCGCTATTTTGTATTTAAGTATAGAAGAGATATCTCGTTTAGAAGTGGCAGATCCCCAATGTAGAGCAATAAGTTACCTTCGGCACCGATACAGGAAGTTTTACCACCCATATATCACCTGAAGACGACGAATAAGGCGCAACAGGTAAGGAGGTGAAATTTATGTATCTAGTAACCTTAAGGGGCATGGCAAATAGGAAGCGGTGCGGCGCGGGCGAGGCGGAGGCGCGTCAATTTCGTATGTAATTTACGTCTGCGCAGCGCAGCTTGATTTGAAGTTTCTATACAAAAACGACGCACTGGCACGCAACGGAGCCGCACCGCTTCCTATCATCCCCCTTACATGTATTAGTTGAACATGAACAAATTCACAGTAGTCACAATCGTGAGTAAGATGAACACAATTTGGTTTAATAAAAGATAATTATTTTTAAACGTGCGAGTCCCATATTTCCCTTTGTGCCCAAAAAATCAAATCTATTTTATCAAATCAAGACATTATTTAACAAAAACAACTTCATTCAAGGTAATATTTATAAAATCGTGCCATTTTTAATTTTATTTTTTTCTATTGCCTTTTAACGATGAACTAAAAGAAATAATAAAAGAGAAGCATTTTCTAGATTCGAATAAAAGAATGCATTGAAAGTAAAAATAATTTGAGATTTTTAATTTATTCCATCAATAATAAATGCTCTTTTCAATCTATTCAATGAATTTAAACAGAAATACAAACATTAGAAATAAAGAAAGCATTGAATTATATAAAACCGTATTTTTTATTATTATTATTTATTAAGTATTGAAGATTTGCTTTAAAACGAGGTCAACATCCCCAAACATATTTTTAATTAGAATTTATTACATAAAAGAACCTTTGAGAGAAATTTTAGAATCAGAAAATTAATTATTTTTTGTAGAGCACTTATCGTGTTGAAAATTCTTTTAGGCTTATTTTTGGGTTGAAGTTTTTAAAGAATTTGTTGTTAATAAGAAAAAGCGTCTTAAAACACAGGTATTTTTATAATACCGTAGATTAAATAACGGCTACTTAGCGCTTGGAGGCCTTTTATTAAAAAAGTAAATACTTAACTAGAGTCTGTGCGAAAAGAGAACAGGCATGAAATTTTAAGGCGCACATTTGTATAAATTAACCCACGGCTGGTTGCGTAGGGTTTATGCCTAGGTCTTTGACCTAAAACCTTCAAAATTTAATGTAGAAGGTTAAGGTTAAAGACCTGGGCATAAACCTCACACGACCAAGCGATGGTTAATTAAATACAAATGCGCGCCCTTAAATTCTATGCCTGTTCTCTTATTTTATCCCAAATTACACGATATTATCTAGAAGTTAGTTGAGTGTTTTAGGAACTAGGAACTTTTAGGTATTTGTTACCATCTTTACATGTACCATATGGTTTGCAATAAACAATTTGACTTTGACTTTGACTTTGACCTTTGTCAAAGGTTTCTAATCTAGCTCACGCTCTATAGTTTTTCTTAACTTATACAATCGAAATAAGGATGTTTTATTCTATTTGAAAACATTAATAATATATTTTGAATAGAATGCTTTATGAGGTTCTGGAGAAAGATTTAAAAAAAAATTGATGTCTCGTGCCAATAAGTGTCATTATGGTGTCATTAATTGAAATATTCATCATTCATGGACTTATTATCTAGTACTTAGGAAATATTACTACCGCGATTTAATATTGTTACAAATAATAATTTCTCCTACAAAAGGGGTTAAATGAAAACTTGTCTCAGTTTATTCCCCTAGGGATATAATCTAGTCCAGCTCATTTCCTCAGTTATTTAGTGGCGCCCTCTGGAGGATACATGCTCTTCAGCAAGTCGGCTAGAGTGTAATAGACTTTAAATAGATACGCTGGTTAGTTTAAGATAGACCACTTTAACTTGCTGGGAGTTGGAAGTGATGTGGTTAGCTCTGGCTGAAGTTGCTTATTAAAGTCATGTGTGGTTAAGTAAGGAATACCTACACTAAAGTTCATTTAGAACAATGCAGTTTCAGAATCGCAGGCGATTCAATCAGGACGAGAAATATGCAACCGCGTGTTTTTGTTGATTGTGGTTGATACACAAATCATGTCAATGGCCTATTTAAAAAATTATCGAGATCGGTATTTTTTATCACGAAGGTGATAAAGAAGACTCGCAAGTTACTCGATACAAAAATATGTACTGCCATAGTACAACCTACCTATAATGTAAAGAGATGTTATTTTGATGGGTTCGTTGAACCCACAAAGTAATAAATATACAGTAAATAGCTCTACTTAATTTAAATCTCAATGTTTTACGCACGAAAAAGGTAATATATTTTGATGTGACTCTTCGGGCAGTTTCTCGTTCACGTGATAGTCATAAAATATGGCTGTAAAAAGGATATGGGCGTCTGATACTCGTAAAAGTATAAAGTATCGAAAATACTCCAGTGCCTATTAAGGTGATAAATTCCCAATATTAGAATACATTATGTTATAAAGCAACTGACATCAAAAAGTACATACATACATAAAGTTACGCCTTCATCCCTTAGGGGGTAGGCTCAGCGTAAAACACCTAGTAAAAGGTACCTACTTTCACCACGTCTTGTCAGACTTACAGTTCCATATCCTTTATTGCTTAGCTTTAAAAGAAATGGCATGTTCAGACATGGTATGCAAGGTTTCCAGCCAACCCACAATAGTTGTGAAAAAAAGTGAATAGTGAATTTTGAGGGGAAAAAGAACACCTTCATAAAGTTTCTTTATTTTACATAGAAATATCTGATCATGCTCTTGCTCTTGCTGACGTACTTAGTGGCTACGTCCAAGCGCTTCAAAGAAAATCCAGCTTGAATAGCTTATCTCGGAAAGCGCATTTTCCACTTTTCAGCACTTGAAGCCTGCAGTTTATAGCCAGCCGTAAAGTCAGCTGTTGGTTTTCCATCCCATTTTTATTTCAATATAGTAAGATTGTGTCAGTCAAAACTAATTTAAAATTGAAATTACTGAAATTAGCAGTGTTTCTGACACGAGAAATTTCACCTTAGGTCTCACGGTGTGCAACGTACTCTGTTATTTCATTATGATCTAGTGGGATGGTAGTAGGTTTTATAATATATAGGCTTATAGGCTATGGTGCTGCTTATCATTAGGTGTGCCGTATGCTTAGTTGCCACTGTATTATTAACATAAAAAAAGAAGTTTTGAACTGTGGACTTATCTTTTATTGACTTGAATTGACAAATATAATGCATTCCGTAAATGGGTAGGTAAACCACAATAATTATTAGCCCATTGTTTTGTTTAGTTTGCTTATTAGGTATTTATATGTACATAGTTTTCCTGCGGTAAAATTGGTCAACCATAGATTCAATCTACATTTTCAAGAAAAGCGAGGGAAGAGGATCACGTTTTGTATCTCATCATTTAGAGATCTCGAGTCGCTGGCCTTTCAAGCGAAGCGGACTTAATTGGGCGGATAGTAGGTAATGTGCTTGAGACTGTGCTTGGCGAAGCAAGAAGGAATTCTTAACTGATCGAGTGGGTTTTAAGAGTTGAACAACGATCCGATGAATTCTAATGTCAGAGTCATAAACGGCCTAGTAGCACAGCACAGCTATAGGCCTCTGACATGGTGTAACAAACACTATCAAATAGTAACCGGGATCGGAGGCTTAAGGCGTGCCCTGCGAAGCTCGGAATCCTTTTTCTTGGACTAAAGATGTATAGCAAGCTTCACAGAAGAGTAAATGGAGCTAGCGCTCCCAGCGACTTTCTCTAATCAGTGGCAAGCTTTTACAAGGAACATTAGGATAAGCTAGTGCTGAATGCTGATCTGACCCTGCAATACACGGATCGACATGTGTAAAACACCATGTACGTATCTATAACAAACCTGGCAGATCCATCTAAAGAGCTGAAAGCCGATAAGCTATTTACCGAGTTAGCACCGCCGCCGCCATTTTGAATTCAGGCGCTGGTGAGTACTGAGTACACGAGTTGTTTAATAAGACTAAGTCTACTATTTTCTTTCATTAGAGTGCAGAAAAGGGACGGCATACTTAAACCGTTTATTTAAAAATATTTTAGATATTCGATATAAATATCTTTTAACTATACGGGGTGTAAGGGACAGCATACCAGAAACTGATAGCTAGAGGTTGCTCAGTCAACGAAATTGTACAACTTCATCTGAAATTCTTTCAGGAAATAAACAATTGACTTTCTCATACAAAATGACCACCTCGATCAGACAATTTGTATAGAAAAGAAAAAAAAAACATTATATCCTGAAAAAAATTCTAGGTGAAAGTTGTTCAGTTTCGTTGAGCAATTCCTATCAGTTTCTGTTCCTTACACCGGGTATAGATTTTTGAAAATTCTTTTATTTGACAGTTGTTTACTTGCCGTGTTTTCTCGTGACGTCGTCGTGACAGAAAATGACAGCTTTTTTAGATTATAGTTATTCACATTTTAGTTAAGTCGTGTGCTAACTGATTCGACACTGCTCGCTGCCAGTAAGTACCTACGCAGCTTTTACGTGGCAGATTTTCATCAAAATTGTCTAAGCTTTATTGGCCCACTAGTGGTAATCCTGGCTCTACCTACAGTACCTACTCTAGGTATGAATAATGTTTTTTCTGAATAAATAGTTTCGCATTTCACATTAAAATGTATACTCGTACGTAGGTTCGGGGAATAACCTGTCTTGTTATGATGATACTTCCATGCTGTTACTTCCATGCTGGACTGGGAGTGAGAGAAAAACATAGAATGTGCCAGCTGCATATCCTCCCGGGCATGCTGTAAAAGTCAGCTAAGGGATTCGAGGGTTTCAGTATTGTAATTTAGGCGATGGGCTGACAACCTGTCACTATAGCAATATACAGATCCATCTGAAATAAACCTCAAAATTTGGCAGACGAGGCAGAACGACCTATGTTAAGGTTGTTTACGCTCTGCCTACCCCATCAGGGATAAAGGCGTGATTATATGTATGTATGTATGTATGTTTATGATGATTATTTTTGATTTCAAAAGATAAAACACAACACTCAAGGATAATATAAATTAGTAAGAATATACCTTACGTGGATTATCTAAAGATTATACTAATCTCTACTATAAATAAATTTCCGGGTTATTAGGGAAATCTCCGAAACTATTAAATAGATTACAAAAAAGTCCCGGCTGCTATTGATCGTCATTGTTACACGTGTAATGTCAAATCAGACGTCTATAAAAATACGATAAGTACCAGTTTTTATTGGATCGTTTGATTAATTAAATTCACACCTGAAAGCGACGCGACTTTTCGAGAGGGTGATACTTATAAGAACTTTAAGTATGCAAAAAGATTGACATTTCATTGACATAACTTGAACATTTAGCGCGGCGCGGCCTGTCACTTTTGGTACAAGAGATGGAATCTTCAGCAGCTTCGCACCGCGTCGCATTCCGTTGCTTCCCTGTGTGAACTGACCATAACATGACAAAAGAAGAAAAATAAGTTAAACGATCAAAAATTCCAACTACTACGAGTAAACTATTTAATAGAGGAGAGTAAATTATTTTCTTTCAAATAAGATAAAAAAAAAGTAAATTTCAGATGAACATAGAACTTCTTCCTTTTTTTGAAGTCGGTTAAAAATATCAAATCATCTTACTTATAGAGCTGTAGTCGGAATTTGAACTTTGTTATATCCCTTGGAGAGTTAGCTCGCTCATTATAAATTAATGCTTAAACACAAATAATTAAAGCTGGTATCGGATCTCAGATTCGTTAATTTTCAATGCATTTTCAACTTAAAGAAGGGTTAATTATCCCTTCTTTAAGTTTATGTTAAGGTTTAAGGGTGTATGTATTGTTTTCGTAGAAAAGTGTTTTGTTACAGGGGATTTTTATTGTGATTCATCACTCTAAGTATAGGATTCATCACATTATTTTCCGTGTACACCCATACTCATAAAAACACTCTATTTCATTCCATACCTAAAGTAAGTATAAGTCGATTCATCATCATCAGCCACAACAGTCCACTGCTGGACATGAGCCTCCCCAAAATTGGGGGTAAATGCCTTACTCACCACGCTTGGCAGGCGGGTTGGTGAGCGCAGAAGGTAGAAGTTTTCCATTCACAGGGAACGCTGCTGCCCATTCCCTGGATTTATTTTATCCCTTAGTCGCCTTTTACGATACCCGCAGGAAGTTATGGGGTGATGCTATTCTAACCCGGCACCACACGGATGTATAAGTCGATTAAGGGAAGGGAATCAGCTGTGAAAACACGGTACTGCATTCGCCGCAATTTATTTGCGAAGCACGGTGTGCATGAAAAATGCCCTTAAATTAAATGTAAACGTTTTGTGGTTGTTAATAACAACCACAAAACGTTTACATTTAATTTAATTGTTATATAAGATGAAAGATTTTCGAGTTCTGTCAATGAAATGTCTATTTTTTTTCTTAAGAAAGTTTCATAGTTTAATAATTTCATAGTTTAAGTTTCATATCACGTTCTTGAAAAGTGCAATCCGAGTCACGTCGCGTCACTTCCCGGTGTGAATTAACCCTTGAAGTGAGAGTGAACCGTACCTATATTAATTCATTAGTCTAACTATCGTCTATACCTTATATACTTAGTTGGTTAAGAAAAGGAACCCACACATTTAAGTGTTTTTCATTCAATTTCTTGATTGCATTTTCATTACGGAACCGGACTTATCTGATAAAATCCGATTATCCTTAAAATCACTTGATTACCAAGACTAAACAGGGTTGTAAGCTGGGAAAAGAGGGTAAATATTTGAGCAAGCAGGGTACACTTTCTATACCTATGTAGGCAGGTATAATGCGGTGAAATTATGTTGCCTTGAAGGTTGAAAATTCTACTTGTTGTGGTATGGTTATTTAATTACTGTGCAAAGTTTTGAGCCATGGGTTAAATGATAATCATTCTAAATATTGTATCAAATAAACCAAGTCACTTTAAATTAAACTATAAGTATTAAAAGGGGCAAGTACCCTGAATTTTTATTTAACTTTTATAAAAAATAAAAAAAACTTTAAACCTCCTGGAACTTGGCTTTGGTACTTTTAGATCTCACAACTTTTTGTTCAATTTGTTACAAACAAGACTTAGCCCGTTTAACAGAATGTTTTTGTTGGGATACCGATTTAAAATTTGTGTTTGTTGGTGTGCATTTAATGGCCCTTACAGCATAATATCATTGATGTGATGAGGGTACATGTAACTTGTCTAATAAATTTCTGTCAAACAATTACGGTGAACAAAAACATAAAATATAAGGACCAATTTGGAAAAGTAACTTATAAGCAGACAACAGATAAGAAGGTAAAATCAAGGAACATTATTTGGAAAATTGTGCCCGAGAGGAGAGGACATTTTCCCTGTTGTCAGGAACTTGTAGAGCTTGATTATATTAGGAGTCTCTAAGGTTCTGTGTAAATTGGGTTAAGTTTATTTTGTTGTTACAAGAAGGGTCTGCAAGTGTTGGATGATTGCCATAGTTTGTTTTGAATTGTTTGTTTTCCCGAGATTGGATATAAAAACTACAATGAGAGATATTTTTATTAATAATTAAACATACTGGAATACAGATGTCAAAAATATTGCTCATGATGATTATTTTTAACCATTATTTATTAACATTGTTTATGACTTTCGTAGCACTCTGCTACGGCGTAGCAAACTCTGTTGCATTGCTTATATTTTTTTCCTCTTTCCCAATAGGGATGTTGACTGGGTGGCTAAAAAATTCAAAACGTTTATACTAAAAACTGATGACTAAAATAACTGTGGGTCTCATTCATCATTTGAAAAAAAAAATGCACATTCAGATTTAATAATCGAGTAAAAAATATAGAAGTTATTGATTTGAGTAGTCAATATTTACAAGCCAGTGACGTCACAAGCCAGTATTTTCATACAAAAAAGCGTTTTTGACATTTCATAAAAAGCCGCTGATTTGACTAATAGTCAAATAGCGTATAGGTATAACAAATCCAATTATGCTTATAAAAAACCACAAACCAGAATCAACGGAACCCTCTTTTATAAATGAGCCGACATAAAACTAATAAGTAACTCCATTGTGCCGCAATAATAACGGAAGTTTGTTAATATTTTGTTACGGAGTTGGTTCCGAAGTTACACACTGGCTGTACTACTCCGCTACTTGTTGTTGTTCTTTAATAGATATCCATTATTTCACATTGTGCGGTAAATTAATGAATTTTAGCAGCTTTTGGTATGTGCTTTTGTTTTAGCGTGAAAGAAGTACCTCTTCTTCGTCGTGTTCTTCGTTACTGAAGGTCGTGTCCTTGATGAAAGTCTTTAATATTTCTGATGATCTTCCTCCACTTCAAAGAAGTACACACACACACAATGTACCCACGTATTATTTTGCATTTAATTTCGGGAGACTGTAAAATATGGCGGGGAGATTTGAATGCCAATTTCGGGGATCAGTGGGAGCTTGATTGCTCAGGATTGTGTGAGGTGAAAAAATAGATGCGTCCTCACTGCGAGCATTCGTTTGCGAGCAACATGCGCGCGCATTATTTATCTATAGACGCCAAACCCTTATTATTATAAAAACCTATACGAAGCTCTCGGGTAAGACGCGCCTAAGACTCAAACATGTGATGCCTATAGCATTATTTTGTAATTTAAAAAAGTGATTTTCTTCATACGAAACATTCTTCAAAGCGAGTACAAAGTTTAAAGTCTTTAAACCCACGAATGAGCTTTGAACAGTATAAGTCTACATGTAGGTACCTACTGACGAAGACGGAACTCACGTCGAAGTAATTAAAGGAGTAAGAGAAAGAAATATACCAGGCGAGTTGCTTAGCACATAGTTTTAAGACGCTCCCTTGGGCTAAGTAGCGCCCTCAACAGTCAGAAAAATCATTACTTACTGAAAACATAATTAATCGAAAATCCGGTTGATTAGATCAAAGTATCGGTTTGGTTTGATACAAAAGTATATTTTAAGCAATATTAATAATAATAATAATTGTTATGAAAATTTAGGATGGCAGCTGTGGCAGATGCAATTCCGATTTCAGATACATTTTTTTTGTTTTCCTTCTGAATGGCACCGGTCGCAGATAGGTACCATCCTATATTTTACAGAGTAACTAAGGCCCGTATTTATACCTAATCAGCTCTCAAGAGTGACGGCGAGTTTGAGTTCGTATCAGAAAGGTCATTCCAGTACAAAATCCCTGTCAAATCCGCACTCAATATTGCTCTCAATCTTGAGATAGCTTTATAAATACGAGCCTATATCACTGTAGTTACTGGAAGTAAGAGTGCTAAAAGTGTTCGTTTTTCATAAATTTTCTCTGTTACTAAAATAAACTTTGAATTAATTTTATGAGGTTCTAAATAAATTATTTGAATTGAACTGAATTATCTTCATTACTTTTACTTCAATCTGATCTACCAGATATTTGATTAAGTTGTGTTTTCATTGAGTAATGATTTTTTGACTTAGTAGCCTGATGGAGGCGTCACTTAGCCTAGAGGAGTCCGTTAATAGGTGCACAGTAGTTTAACTGCGAGCACATTAAGTTGCCTTACTTTGTGCACGCTCAAAGTGCAGGCAAATCAATTTTCTTTAGCTGCACGCTAGATGCTAACATTTCAGCACGCGACGAATATAAACACAAAGTTTTGTGCTATTACTGTCGTTTTTATATGCTGTGCTTTTATAATGATGACAGACGGGAAAGTCGACCGACTTCTTACTTTTATAGAAGCATGCAACTTTTGACCTAAATGTCACGCTGGTTGAGTCTAGATTACATTGTTACCTAACTACCTCAGATGTTTAGTGATACCGGCAGTCTCAGATATGGGCTCTTGATGCAAAGGTTGTCAATGTGTGGAGATTCGAACGAAATTGTTTGCCTAGAAAAAGGCCCGGGTTATAACGTTCCGGAAATATCTTTTGCGCATAACAACTTACTCAAACATAAGCAAACTTTCTCTAGAGGTCGCTCGTTCCTCGTTGCTCCAATTATCGATCCTCTAACAAAATGTATCGCATTTAAAGTTAGAGCACTCGAAACTTGCTCGCCAATTCGGAAAGAGGAAAAGTTTTGATCGAAGAGGTATTTAGAGCTCTATCTAGTTTATCGAAACTTTTTTGAAGGTTTACTATTCGAAAAAATTTATTCATAGGAAAATAAAACATTTGATTCTGAATAATGCTTGATATCTATAGTTCAAAAATACGTTCAGAAATAGAGAACAGCGTGACTGTGTTGTGATTTTTGGAAAAAGTTCAATGCGTAAAAGTTTTGATTATTTATTTGTCATAGGTATAAAAAATATATTACCTATAATAGTTGTTTAGTTTTGAACGAGTAATGTCGCTCTGTTAAATATACTAGTGTTTTCGTCATAAGTTGTCATCACTTGAACAAGCGGCAGGCCAATAAAATTACTTGATCCACCAATTAAAAATTATCCATTAAAAATTATAGTATACTCGCATTTGACGCAAATCATGCGAACGGTAGTCATCTCAGTTAAAAAATTGGATAATACATTTTAAAAGACTTACCTTTTCTTCACAACTGCTATGAGAATTATATGCTGAGTGTGTTTGGTTCCTCTTATAGCTCTGTAACAAACAGAAACAAAAATAATTAAAAAAAAATTGATAAGATTGCTACGTATACTTATCATAATTTTGACTTTACTAGTTATATGCTACTAGTTATGACATCCCATATTTTTGAAGAACATAATAATAACAAAACATTTTGAAAACGCATATTTTTTTGTAACAGTTGTCCAGTTTCCTTGATAAAGTACTTGACCACTCTATATCTGCAGCAGTACCTACGTGTTTTTTAAACACATACATAGTGGACGAATAATATAAAATAATTAATATTGTTATCGATGAATTTTAACAATACAGTAGCATACTCTGATATGACGACTATTTTATAATCAGTTTTCTGGCTATCTAATCTCCGGAAATCACGGCCTAAAAAAGGAGATTACCTATGTTATTTTGTTTTGATGTTGAGCAAAATATAATAATAAAATTAATTCTATTTCAAATTGGTTAAATTTCCTAATTTTAAGCCTTTGTTTAAATACCTAGAACAGACGATTTCAACTTATTACTACTCGTATCTCTATGTATCCAGCCAGGTATGTCTGCATTACAAGATAAACACACACATATACACTTGGAATCATTGGAACACTATTGGTTAATATTGCGGCTAAATAAAATAAAATTGCAGTAGCAAAGTTCGAAAGTAATTATAATCGTTTAGGTACTTATCAAATGCAGACTTTCTAAAGCCGTCTGCGAGCTCATAGCGAGTGGTTTACTCGTTTGCGGTGAAAGTTCGTTTCATTCGTTTAGTTAGGTTTTAGGAACTATTACTGGGAAATCTGTTCACTGGTGTGAATTCAGAGTTAAGCTAGGATATTTTAGAAGTCGTGCCGTGAAATTAAATACGTGAAAATTTTAGAGTCATGTTATTTCATAGTTCAACGGCCGCTATTTTACCTTTGACTGTCAACAGATTTGAAGTAACAGGGATATAGCATGACCACTGACTAAAAATAAAAAGAGAAGAAGAGAGAAAGATAGACAAAGAAAATGAGAAGCACTTATGGACTTCCTATAAGCCTTCAATAAGAGAAGAGAGGTTCTATTTTATATTAAAAAAATATATAAAAAACATTGATGTTCCTACAATTCATTAAAACACATAATCCCACCAGCCCTTCCCACTAATTAATATACAACCCTTAAAAATCTAACTCTAAATGACTTCTGGCCATTTTAACGGGTTTACCCTAATCTCGTCATTATAATTTACATCCACGATATGGTGCGAGTGATCAATTATGCTGAGTAGGGTAACTGGGTTGTTGTAGCCCTCTGAAATACTGAAATATAAAATGTGCTTAAAAGCTGGTGTTTATCTGGGGATTCTAACATAGTAAGAATGATGAATATTTTTTGAAACTATTAAAGCCGAGGCTTACTGGCTAAAAATTTCGTGTCCAAATATAAAGTGTTTGTTTGTCAGACAATGCCGACTCTAGTTTATCAAAGGCTTCCCAGAATATATCCAATGATTTCGGAATATCTCTGTGGATACAGTTACAGCCCCGGGCAAGGTACACTGGGTTGTGTAAATATAGGATGTTACAGAAAGGATATAGGTAAATTTTGAAACAAGTCAGTTCAAGAACAGCTGTAGTATCCTTTCTTACCTTAATTTTTTTTTGTAGGAAAATGGGTCAGAATTGAAAAAAAAAGCAATATTTCGTTGCGGATCTCATCCCTCAGATGTGAAGCATTTTCTATTTTGTTTTTTAGATTTTGACAAATTGTTAGGGAAAAGTTGTTCAGTTTCAAGAGAAATCTAGTCAGTATGCATACAAACTGTTCATAACACCCTGTATTGTAGTATTGGGTAAATACGTATCACTGTATAGAGTGACTAGATGGACATCCCTTTGTGTAACTGTATATTTTTTTTTCCAGAGCACAAAGTGAAAATCTGTTCACTATTCAATGTGAAAAGCTATTCAAAAGAGTCATTTATTCAAAAGATTCAAAATGAATGACTCTTTTGATCAGCGCAGATTGCCAAAAAAACTAGAGACATAGGCCCGTATTTATAATCAGCTCTCAAGAGTGACAGCGAGTTTGAGTTCGTATCAGAAATGTGATTTCAGTACAAAACGACCTGTCAAATCCATACTTAATATTGCACTCAATTTTGAGATCGCTTTATAAATACGAGCCATAATCTCTTGAGACTGAAGATAAAATACAAGATAAAAATACTTTTAGGTTTATCATGCGAAATCACTTAGGAATTTATTTTTATTTCGCAAAAGCTTAAGCATTGAAAAAATAAAATCTATCTGGCTATACTTATAGAACTTCTTTGTTTATTCTCAAAGAAAACCAAATTTATCTCTATACAAATAAAACTAGGGATTCACTGAGGTACCAAAAATACGTTTTTTTCATTTCAAAAATCCTTATAGCAGAATAATAATCACGAGGCTCGGAAAATACCCGAATGACCGACAAAGGTCAAAGGGGCGATATTATGATTGTTTATTTTACTGTAACTTTATCCAAATACCTAATTAATTAGCAGTTTTAATGTTATTTAAATAACAATTCTTAGTATTTTTTATATTGGCTGAAAGCCAGAGAAAATTCCACTAGCTCAATTTACTCTCTGCAACAAAGGTAGTAAGTAGGTAAGGTAGGTACTATATTTTTTATTTTTTTCAATTACTGTTGCATCTGTTTATGTGTGGTGAAATGAAGTTAATAAACGTCTAATAATATTTAATACTCACAATATTAGCATGTTATCCCCGGGGGTATTTTTCATTATAAAAGCGTAGTTAATTCTGAAACATTTTTTCCGGCAAGTTCCCCCGCGTGTAAACGGAAGCGCGTAAGTGGAAGACTGACATCAAAGCCATCCCTTGAAGATAATAAAGTACAAGGTACAAGCTACTCTCCTTAGGCAAACAAATGAACCGCTGAAGTTGAGGTTATAAAATAATCAAACTACATAGTTTTTGTCCTCTGTTAAAACACAAAAACGCGTTTCTAGCTATTGATACGAGTGAAAACGATAAGACAACCTTTATATTGATAAAATATTCGTGCTTTGATAGGCAGTAAGCTGTCGATCACGAACTTTGCTATTTGTGCTGTTTTTTTTTTTACTTGGAATGGGTTAGGTTAGGTTAGGTTAGTTCTTGACTCTAGTCACAAAGGTCAATTACCGTGACAGAGTCGACGATGGAGCGAGCTAACCCAGAAGACGCCTGTTAAGGCACTGGTAGTCTCACGCACCGACGGAACACAGCAAGCTGTTTGGCGCCGGACTCCGGTGACAGGGTGGTCGCGAGCCAGGCCCCTTGCCCTTGCTGTTTCTCATTTTAAGGCCCCCTTCTTCCAGTGCTCCCTGTCTCTGTCTTTTTCTTTATGTATAAGGAGTACAGAAAATAACCACACTTTCGCTCATTTTTACGTTTTTATTTTTTGAAAAAAATAAGCGCCAAATTATAAATCTATCCATTAATATCCCTGCCAAACCTGATAAGTAAATGAACTGCTAAATTTTCAAAAAAATAGCATTCACCCAAGTCTCATAAAACTTAAAATACTCTCAAAATCGATGTTACTTCTGATTTTTTTTTATCGAGTCAAATGTTAAATATTGTGTTTTTATCCATAAAAGTCACTAGATCAAACGTTTATCTGTACTGTATATTTTTTTAGGATTTTAAATATGATGATTTCTATGAAAACAACTCGATTTAGAAACATAAATTTCGAAGAAGGGGCCCTTAAAAGCAATAAATTTAAAGGGTGATTTTAACGCCCCCACATACCTTTTAATTGGATTAAACAGAGCCTAATTAACATTTTTTAAAGCGCTATCAACACACTTTGTTGTGTCAGTTTGAAGTCGAAGTCAATACTAATTTAGCAGCTTTCTCATTAAATGTAAGAAAACAAATAAATATAAACAGACAATCCAGCACATAATCATAATTTCTCGATTTACTGCTTATTTCAAAAGGTAAGCAGGCTATTCTGCTATTATGAATTGCACAATACAACAGCTTTAGAGAAATATACTGCACTCGCCAGCAGTTTATATTGCTTAGTACGGCAACCTGCAAATTTATTTGCTGCACACACAGGGTTGAAAAGAGTAATAGATGGTAGGAAGTTCTCATAGACTACTTCCTCATAAAAGCAACATTCTGCCTCTGTTGTCTAATGGTTTGAGAACTGAGCTAACGATATTATGGAGGTATGTGATTCTCAATAAAGTTTTTGAATTGATAAATCAAAGATATCACTTTAAGATTTTTTCTCCAGTTTATCACACTCGCACATACCACAAAATTTACACCCCATATTGAAATGAAAGCTCTAAACTTAAAAAAAAAATGTTTTTTGACCTTATTCAAGGTAATTCTTTGCTACATTATTTCGTACAGATATGAGCTTATATTACATTAGTTCTCATTTGCAAGAAACCTCGCGTCGGCTCCGTTATTTCATGAAAGGAAAATGGGAATGTAGGTAGAGGTGTGTTTAATTATTCTATCTCCGAAAATCTCGCGGCTCTCATTACGTTGACAAGAATAGTGATGTAGGCTAGCGAGTGTGCTAAGGCTCTACGCTACGTAGAAAAGTTCAAAAGCTGTAGCAAAATGCTACGAATCTAAAGGAAAAGACTGTGATACTTAGCAATTTTTTTTTAATATGAACCTGGAATGAATCAGTAATTTTTTATTGGAAGAAGAGTTTTGCCAGTTCTTTAATGGAATGTTATATGTGTAGATTCATTATAAGGTTGTCTGGCTACAATAAATAAATAATAATTAATATAAATAATTTCAAACGAAGGACTTTGGCCTGCGTATTGATCTGCGTATGTTCTACGGAAAGATTTACATACTGTTATTCCAATATCTCTTTGATCCAAGTGAGAAATATAGGAATATAAGCAACCCAGTTTTCTTTGTCTTGGAAAGTAAATTAACCGTTTCTTGTGCCAAATCTGGTCCGTCCTGTTTCATGTACACACTGATTAAATTGGAGTCCATCTGATCTGTTTTGGTTTCCCTGCTCTTAGAAGTCAATTCATTTAGTTGAAGGAGCAACGTGGAAGGCGATCACACATCACCATAAAATTACATGAAAATAATAGATACCAAAAAATTGTCGCATGCACACGTGCGATATTTCTGGTGGTCCTCAATGTTAATGGATTTCAGTAAACCATCCCCCCCCATGATGCGAGTCGATGTTTAAGTTTAATAAAAGATAATTTTGTACTCTGAGTAAAAAAGAAAATAATTTCGAACTTTGCTTAATCGTAAACAGAAAGCAACCCAATTCAATCCCCTTTATAAATTCGCATAAACTTCTTTGAATTTCCACAGAATATTCCCATGTTTAATCGTAATATAATACTCGCTCGGCGCTAACTAAGCGTAACTAGTTAGTAATAATAAGCTACGTCACTTAGTTAGCGCGTTGGTTACGTAAACATTCAGCCTTCATTACTACATGTAGCAGGTAAACCTACTTGGGACTTGGGGTCTATGTGATGTCTCGGCTTATATGTTTGTACAGGGTGTACCTACTTAGTATATGGGCGTAGTAGAGGTAAAGGTATAACGACAGGTCTATTGTTTATTGTGTATTTAAAGATGTCAGTCTGCAGGTAGAGCTGCTCTTTTTTAAAATACAGTTTTTTATGAAACAACACCTGTCTTTCATCTGAGGCCTTGTAAAATATGAATTTTCATCAGGTCGTTCAGATCGTGTTTTATCACGTCGTTCGATGAAATGAAAACCACGATAGAATGAAATCCACATGACAGAGGATGAACGGAAATTCATAATAAGAATAACACAACACCACATAGTTATTTGTCACTTCAGTAAGTCACAAAGCGAGACAGCTAACAAGCAGTTATGGCGGAAAAGCAAAAATGTCCACCTACATTACTTATGTATGAGATATCTATGAACAACTTTTTATTTTCGTAGTAATGAAAAACAGAAATTTCTAATAAACCACACGGAAAAATGTGAAAGAAGTTATTGAAATGTCACTTCAGTAAATCACAAAGCGAGATAGCTAACGAGGAGGTAGTAAAGGCAATAATGCCCCACCTACGTATGCATGAGCTTTCGATGAACAATTTTTTTTTTCGTAGCTATTTATAAGCTTCAATACTCGTGTATTGAAGCTTAGGAATAGCTACGAGAATTATGGAAAATAGTAGTAGCTAGAAAATTCTCAGTTTATTATTTTCTGCATTCTTTTTGAAATCTAATCTATCCTTTGTGTTCTTATAATATTTGTGTAGTCATTCATATTTCTGACTTTTTTAAATAAGTAGTAGTATACGAGTACCTCTGAAACTTTGAAGATCAGCAGATTTGTTTCAAAGAAATATGACAAAATGTGAAACAAAAATTTGAATTCGGAATATTTGACTTAAAAAGCGAGAGTTGGATCCGCGATACACACAACTATTTTAGTTTGTAGTGTGATGACGCACCTCTTTACCCTTCCGTACTATGCCTACACTATACTAATATAAGTATGTATGATCTAGCTATAAGTGCAGTCAATATACGACATCCAAAAGTATCGGTTGTTTCACTTAAAGTCGCTCCGAATGCATCTTAACCGTGCATGGCGACCCTAGCCAGCTTTGTCCCTTCTGGACAGAGCTGGGTATCATGGAAAAAATAAGAAAAGTTAATTATTTATTTGTGATTAAAGAAAAAACCATGAACCCAGTAAAAGAACCAGATAAGTGAAAATTGACACGACACAGACAATTTAGTGTTTCGTGAATTAAATGACTATAAAAGACTATTAAAAGTGATTCGAACGAGAACTTTATAAAATTAGTGGAATAAAAGACAGTTTATGTAAAGTTTCCACGTTGGCGTGAGTGACGTTATGATGTCGGGAGATCCCTTTCGTCGGGGACGTCGATTCCCAATACCACCATCAGCGACAAGGAGAACCATCCGGCAGCAGCCAGCCATCCAGGACGTCGATATTGAATCCGTCCAAAATAAGTTGGCAAAACACGTATGCATTAAGACGATGCCTTAAGAGAAACTGTTCTAGTAAAATTATAGAAGAAACTCAGTTCAATTTGAGAAGAAGATGACAGCACCCCATGAAGAGGATATCCCCATGACGAGGAGATACATTATAAGAAGATCATGAAGAGGTTGTAGCTGCTGGGCGCTCGCAGTATATTCAAGCCTAGTTGATGCGAGGATTATGTCTGCTGGGCGCCGGGAGATTTCATTGATCGGGTCTGATGTGGAGCAGCTTGTTCGTTAGAGAAAGAAGAAATCGAACATGCGACCTACGGGGTATCCACGACTGAGCCGCGCGCGCCACATCGTATGCGCACGCCAAGTCAGCGTTTCTGTCGTCACGACCTACATAGCCTAGACACGTAGGTACTACACGCGCTTATGTAAGTTGCATACGTATACATAAAGTCATACCTTTAAACCTTACGAGTTAGGCAGTGCGTAAAACGCCTGTAGTCTTAGTAATGTAAGATTTTACTTTTTTTTTTTATTGTTGCGTAAAGTATCACTTCATACTGAATACGCAAAATTTTACTTCCTAAAATCTATGTAGAAAAATAAAGAACATTTGCTTAAAAGTATAAGTAGGTAGCGATTTGTAAAATCTGAAAATTGTTTTACACGTGTAAGTAGCCAAATTATGTAGGTTACGTGTAAGCAGTTTTGCACACTTTCGCAATAATTGATAAAAATTGGACATCAATTTTATTTTGTGTTGCTAGATGCATTTCAGCGAAAAACGCAAAGTAGTTGTGAAACAATTTCTACCGATACAGAGTATTTTGCAGAATATGCTGTTTCGAAGTTTACAAAGTTGATTGAACTAACTATGTAAGTATACCTGTTATAAGTTGTGTCAATTTATAGAGTAGTAGTGACGTAACAGTGTTACCTACTAACTCCCAGTACAATGATATTGTACAGAAATATTAGATACCTACCTAAACAGATGTACACCTAAGGTGTTAGGTAGCGATGAATGTTGTTCATGAATGAAAGATTGATATGATATTGAAGCTTGTCTTGACTATTCGATTGTGATGATCCTGCAGATCGGAAGATTGAATGGGAATTTGTGGTATAGATAGTTTTGCGTGTTATTGGACTGATCATCCGAAATCGCAGCGAAGCTAATTATGCCATAAAATATATTCAAAGAAAGGATTGTGTGATCAAGTACAGAAATATGAACAACATTGTTTATTAAGAAACGAAATTATGCTCGGAAGTAAAGAAAGTGAGCACGAGTTAATGCTCGTATGTACGTAAAATGATACGTCGATATTGTTTGTTTACGATACGAATAGGTATAAGTAACATCGTAAAATGTTACGTAATGTAATTATCCTACCTAGGTACAAGATACAGGTAGTGAGTATTAGGTACAATAGGGATCAAATTCCTTCTATCTGATCATGGTGTGGGCTACCGTACCCTCCGTGTAGAAGTTGGAGACCATTGAGTCTTAAAGTTCAGACCCTAACTTGAGTGTCATATATGTAAACCTCAAATATAAATGTACCAGTATATAAGTTCGTGAAAGCACGACTCGCAAACTGGCACTATAAGTAAGTAGCCAGGTGTTTAAAGTCGACTAGGTTAATTTGTATGATAACCAAACTATAGCGCTCAGAATATTATTGTAAAAGGTACCTAAACTTATAAAAAGCATGCGATGTGTAATGGGCCCATAGATATAAATAATGTATCAAGGATATGCTTGTACGAATAAGATTTGTAAGATTTGTTTTTAAGTGGGAGTAGCTAACCCAAATAAAAACAAAAATAATGGTAAATAGTTATGATTGTGACTAAATGAGGACATTGACGATTTAAAAAAAAAAATTGTTATGTAGTGTTGCGATTTATAATAAAACAAGGATATGACAAACTAAATGGATATGACTCTAGAACAAAATTTTTAGTAATAGTTGTGTGTTGTTTGATTAGTGTTATGTAGTCTTTGCCATCCTTTATGAACATTGATAAAGGAATTAATAATGTTTACATTTACATAAGGTTTTATTTCTTCTTAATTAATTGAATTTAAATTTAAATTAATAATATTTTTAATTGTGTTGGTATAGTATAAAAAAAATATTTTCTACATGAAACATTTTTTTTTCTTTTCAAGGGGGAAGGTGTAGTGTGATGACGCACCTCTTTACCCTTCCGTACTATGCCTACACTATACTAATATAAGTATGTATGATCTAGCTATAAGTGCAGTCAATATACGACATCCAAAAGTATCGGTTGTTTCACTTAAAGTCGCTCCGAATGCATCTTAACCGTGCAAGTTTTACATCTTTGCTTAAGCTTCCTTAAAATAAAAACTGTCAGCTGTATCGTACCATCATCTATACTAGCCTTTTTCCCGTATCTCTCGGGGTCGGCTACCTAATCTAGGTGATTGAACGAGGGTACTGGTTTTTACACAGAGCAACTGCCATCTGACCTCCGCAACCTAGAAGGGAAACCAGACCCAATCCTAGATTAGGTTACACACAACCTTTGAATTTCTTCGTAGGTGTGTGCAGGTTTCCTCACGATATTTTCCTTCACCGTAAAAGCGCCGAATAAACGTACATATGAAATTAGAAAACCGAAAAACACATTGGTACGTGGTGGGAATCGAACCACGACCTCCTGCACAGAAGACTGCGGCCCTATCCACTACACCATCCGCGCTATCGTACCATAACATCATAAAGAAATAAAATGAAAATGATCTTAACTTGTTGTTTGACAAAGGCATAGATATAGGCTCATTTATACAACGTGTAACATAAAGGGTATATATGCATCGTGAATGTGTGAATCTACCCATGAAACTGAACAACTTTACCTAAGGAACATAGTAGAAATACGAAAAAAAATACTGACTTCCCATACAAAATGCGCTATCAGCTGTTGCATTTTGTATGGAAGGTCAAAATTTATTTTTCGTTTTTCGACCTATGTTCCTTAGGGAGAGTTGTTCAGTTTCATGGGTAAATTCACACATTTCTCGATGCATATACCCTTTCTGTTACACGTTGTATAGCCTCATCCTCTTTACAGAAATACTCGTATATTTCTAAGGAAATGAGACGCATTGGAAAAGCCATTGTATTTCTCACCCCTCTCATGGCGGACCTTTCCTTCCGGGCAACAACAGCATATTGAATATACGTAAATAATAGAATATACGTATATATATATAAACAAGTACCTACTTATATACATAGAGAGTAAACAGGATGTAAGGGACAGGTCCTGGATAACTGATAAGCGTGTAGTTAAAACATCGTCTTTAGATAAATGGCTGATTTTCGTATAGATCCGCCACGCAATATACAGGGGTTAATAAAATTGCTGACCAAACTTTAGAGTGTGATCCTACCCATGAAACTGAACAACTTTCCCCAAGGAACATAGGTTGAGAAATGAAATAAAATTTTGGGTAAATTTTTAAACCTATTAAAAATATCCTACGTCGAAATTTACCAATTATATAAAGCTTTTGAACAAAATCGCTCTGCACAGGCAAACCCAACCTAAACATTATGTATGAGTGATCTAACATCTATAAGGAACAATAGGGCTGTGTACTAATCGTACAAAAGCCCTCTAAAATCGTTGAAAAAAAAAAAAAAAAAAATATCCTACGTTCACCGTAACATAAGTAACAACTACTTTTATACAATATCAGCTTTTTGGTAACCTTTGTCTAACACCCTGTATATTATTTATTTAGGATTCTCTGGATCAATGGCACTCTGATTCAAGGACGCTATTATGTCGTGATATGATTCGATTCGCAAATAAAGTATTGCTGTGAAGGAAAATATTAAACTAGTCCTCAAGCTTCTAAGGTAAATACCTACCTTTTAAATGCTTGTTACTTTTCGATGATCTTTCATTAAAAAAAAATCCCTAAATGTCAATTTCTTTGATTGTCAATTGATGATGATGAAATGTCAATTGATTTGAAATCCACGTTCAAATACTATGAAAAAGATATTAGATATTATATTCTAGTAAAATATTAAACATTTAACAAATGTTAAAACCTAAATGGAATGAGAAAAATTAAAAGTCTGAAAGCCTAATACTCAAAATAAATTTAAATTTCCATCTAAAAGCAATAACAATATACGCGCAAAATCCTTCATATCTGGATGCTAAAGCTCAGGTAGTCCTCAATATCCCAATATCCGGTGACGCACAATAGAGCTGAAACATATCTCCGGAGCACAGATCTATATTAGAGTAGACTAAGCATTAAAAAAAACTCTAGGTATTAAAATATGCTTGAAAAGTTAAAATGTTAGCCAATTATCGAAATTAGAGTCCGCTTGATGCTCGATGCTTGAGCAATTGAGTTGTATGAATACTACACGTTAGTTGGACTGCAAAAAATTAAACAGTTTGAAGAGGTTACGTAGTCCACAAAAACTCCGTCTGTGCTACTGATCATATCACCGGTTCATGTTACGCGCTCCAACCAAGTTCGAGGTTTACTAATTGATTCCTTGTTCGAGGAGTGCAGAGACTAAGTCAGCAGAAAAAAGGCTTTGTTTAAAAAAAAACAGTAAACACGAGGGCTTACAATTGATAGGAGTAAAGTGGCACGCATGCTTTCATGCAGTTTGAAAAGGTAGCGTGGTCTGCTATAATCTACGTCTGTGCTCCTGATCTGATCATATCTCCGGTTCATGTTACGCGCTCCAACCAGACACGGGGTTTACTAATTGATTCCTTGTTCGAGGAGTGTAGGGACTAAATCTACGGAAGGTTGTGATATAAATGAGGTTGCGATTACTTTTCTTATTTTAATAAAAAGCCTTTCTACGGATTTAATATGCTTTCATTTAATTTTGTAATCCAATGTTTTGAACACTTTATAGGAGCCATGGTCGATCTTGGAAGTCTGAGAGTGAAAATTCCTGAGAGTGAGAGTTTGAAAATAAAAATGTTTCATTCTATTCTGTATGATTCGAAAATAAGCGAGCGCAGTGCAGGATTACATATTCACAGGAAACACAGCTGGATTTATACTTTGGGCGACTTTTATCATACATTCGGCAAGATCATGGTGTGATACTAATCTTACCTAGCATTACTTGAGTTTTGCCTACATTATCGTAGAGTCATGTTGCGCGTGACGTCATCAGGTCATTTTCAAATTGATGTGACCGCCGGAGTGAGTCGTTCGATGATAGATTAATGAGTCTGTCCATCCTTCAACTGACTGATGATCCACCTAAGTCCTACATATTGAGTTTAACGGACCGACTAACCTATGATCTAGGTTTGAGGTCTATTTTAGTGCCTAATGTTGCATCATCTTCAATTTGTCTAAATTTCGCCGGATAAGTTTCGGAAGGTCGATAAATCTAAATCATAACCTAAACAATTTGTCTATGCCCATTGCTACCAGATCTTTGGGTTAGTACAAAGTGCCAAGTGTAGATATGACAAAGGTGAGCTAACAATGAATTTTTGTTATAAACAATAGGTG
>JARACY010002026.1:0-48104 GCA_029255725.1 Scrobipalpa atriplicella
ATCGGGAAATTCTTTCAGGAAATGAATTCTTTTTATGTTTCTAGCGTGTCGACTGTCGACCTAGATGACAACACGGGTACAACAGGGTGTAAGGGACAGCGTACTTGAAACTGATAGGGGTTGCTCCGTCAACAAAACTGAAAACTATCACCAAGAAATTCTATCGGCA
The DNA here is from genome assembly GCA_029255725.1 of Scrobipalpa atriplicella. Lineage (NCBI taxonomy): Eukaryota > Metazoa > Arthropoda > Insecta > Lepidoptera > Gelechiidae > Scrobipalpa > Scrobipalpa atriplicella. The sequence continues at coordinate 170 of JARACY010002026.1, forward strand.
AAAGATTTCTTTTTTGCTCTTTTATACAAATTATCTGATCGAAGTGGTCATTTTGTACTAGGAAAGTCATTTTTTTTTCTTCATTTCCTGAAGTATTTCCTGGTGATTTGTTCAGTTTTGTTGACTGAGCAATCCCTATCAGTTTCTGGTAGTGTTGCGAGAATTCAGCTACTGACGAAGCATTGTCGCAGGTTACGTTGACGAACTGCCTACTACATACATAACGTATACCTTGTGTGCGTACCTGACGTCCGTTAAAGTTACCAGTGTGTAGAGCTCGCTGAAATGGACCATTGTGCAAAGCAAATGCGTCCACAATTATTCTGTTTCTAAGCAATCTAAAACAGCAAAATTATTATGTATGTTTTACCATTATCTCGGGACTATAGAGTATTATTATTATGTATGTTTTACCATTATCTCGGAACTATAGAGTCCCGGACTTTTGGGAGGCGTGCGTGGGACCAAAGCCAACACGTTTAAACAACTTTAATATGAGTAATGTGACACTAGCCGGCGGTTATCCCTGTATGCACTATAGAAGCACATCCAGGGACAACCCCCGGGTAGTGGTAGTAATTATAGAGGACAGTAGAAGCAAAAGAACCGGATTATTGGGTTGAAGTGATAGTGGACTGGGTAATTGGAATATGGAAAGGACTATGGCACCTGCCCTATGGGCAGGTGGTTATTATTATTATTGATTACTTATGACATGAATTCTATTTGCCCTTAATCCTCTTTGCAAAAAACTTACTAAATCTTGTCGTAATGAAATAGACCCAATAATGTTTTTCTGCATAGATAAAAGAGCCGTAGAATAATTACATTATTTATTAAGTACCTGTGGATGCCAAAAAAGTTTTTATTATCGCCGAAGGTTTTGTACATGAGCAGCATGTGCACCACGAAGCTGCGTTCGTAGTTTGAGAGCCGCAGTGGTCTCTTATACCAGTACCTGAAATAGTCATTTGTATCCAATCAAAAACATTCTATGTAAAGTTCTGCCAAGTCTCGCGGTCTTTCGGCTGTAAAAAGTAGTGAGATCAAACAAATGGTAAGCCAAGTCAGTTGTTTTCTCATTGACGGTCATTTTATTCAACGAATCTCTGTAGTCTCTATAAAATTAGTTAAACTACAACTACTGATCAAGTCTAGATAAAGAATGACACGAAGTTTGTTTTTTGCAGAAAATGTGTTTGACTCTAGTCAAGGTCAGTCAAAGGCGTCAGAAATAGAGCCGAGGGTGGATCGTACTAACCCAGGTGAAACCTGTGCATAGTATACAACGTGTAACAGAAAGGGTATATGCATTGAGAAATGTGTGAATCTACCCATGAAACTGAACAACTTTCCCTAAGGAACATAGGTCGAAATACGAAAAAAAAAAATTAACTTCCCATACTAAATACGCTATCAGCTGATGCATTTAGTATGAAAGGTCACGATTTTTTTTTCGTTTTTTGACCTATGTTTCTTAGGGAAAGTTGTTCAGTTTCATGGGTAGATTCACACATTTTTCGATGCATATACCTACCCTTTCTGTTACACCCTGTATATTTTCTGGTCTAAAGGTAGATTATATTATGCATTCAAAAACACAGGTGCATTATAAATAAGTTTCATTATTTTTCTGTGTGCATTAAAAATGATGAAAAGTTTAGTCCTTGTAAGTTGAATGGCGACTACCGACTAGGGCGTAGGGCTCGTATATTGAGAGGAGCCTTTGTACTAAAATAACATTTCTGGTATACATATATGATAGAGGAGTTCCTTCTTGAAATTTGATTATTAATACAGGCCTAGGTGTTGATGGTATCGTGATCTAGTTGTCTGGTGGTGTAGGGACATGTGGAACAAGATAATGGTTATTCAGCTTTTTATTGTACGTTCGAACTTCATGAAGGCCAACTATTCGCGTTCTTCGTAGAAACGAAACACCCTGATGCAGGGCAGCCCGTCAAACCACCCCCCATTGATGATATTCTCGATACTTGTGCACTTCTACCTCATGGAGGAGAGCCACTCGCGTTCCTCGTAGAAGCGAAACATCCTGATGCAAGGCAGCCCGTCGAACCAGCCCTTGTTGATCATCTCCTCGTGGCTGTCGATGAAGAACTTGCGCGCGCCGAACGTTTGCGCGTACGTGTGTAGTGTTGTATCAGATGCGTGCAGCTTTATGAACAGCAGGTCTTTATGTACCTAAAAAAGGAAGATATTCTTATACCTATTTTTAAATTATAAATAATCGAAAATAGATTTTTGAGCAACATGAAATATGACATTCGGTATTTTCTTTCCTGCCCCGCAACCAGTAGAGTCCGCTTTCTGTTTTATGAAAAGAATCGTACTCAGTATTTATCAGGAAATCAGATAACTTCAACAATTAACCCAGAAAAAAGAAAAGTGCGAACTACTGTTATACTCCACTGATTTGAGAAGTCGCTGCCCCATCGCTATTTACTCTTCTGTGGTATACTCTGTAAAATCTAAGAAGACAGTTGCGACAGATGCCATTCCGAAGGAAAGCATGAGAAAATGTATCTAAAATCTATAGGAATTGCATACGTCACAGCTCCTTGCTAGATTTTTATTAGTGTCTTGTCCTTCGATTTAGTCCACGGATAGCCAAGTGTCTAATTTTTGGCCCAATTAGAGAAATTCAATCTTAATCTATCAAGGGTCATCATTTCATTATCATCGTGTTATCATCAGCCTGCATAAGTCCACTGCTGGACATAAGCCACTCCCATGGCACGCCACTCAGCTCGGTCTTCAGCCGTTCTCATCCAGTCCCGCAGCCCGCTTTCTTGCGAACATCATAGCCTCACCTTGTTACAGAATCTATTCAAGAATTAATGTGGAATACTTACCGTGCCCTCTTCCGCCTGGAGATGGAAACCAGCTTTAACAAGGCCCGTCAGGTACGTGAGCTTCATCACCTCCAAGTCCGGGTGGTCCATCATGTTCTTCACCACCAGCACGTAGTCGACGCGCCGGTGATTGTACGGCAAGAAACCCGTGCCCTTAATCTGGTGCAGCAAAAACTTTGTTGTCAGTTTTAGCTCTTTTATACTAAAGGCCAATTAGTACAGAAGGTAAGCAACAAGCTCCCATACTAACCCACTTTTTTTGTTCTAGGGCTTTGAGCTACATAATTTATGTTCACTAGGTCATTTTAAGTATTTCTAGTCCAAGCCTCGAAGTTTTTTTTTATCCTGCGGGGGGTGTGAGCCCCACATTAAAATCGGCATTTTTTTTGTTCTGAAACCTATCGTGTGGGATATCAAATGAAAGGGCGTGTTAAGCTGATTCTAAAGATGTATCACACAGTTACATTCCAACTAGCTGTTTTGTATAAAATAAAAAATCATAATCATTCATCTTAGAATCGCGCCAAGTTGGAGCTCTTCCTGACAGGAAACGGCTGAATGTTTTTCTGTAAACTTTACGCCAAATAATTTGTTACATCTTCAACTCTAAGGGAATAAAAAGATAAATAAGAAAATACTAATTCTTAATATTCATTTTCTAATTTTGATAACAGCAATATTTCATACAAATTTATACTGAAATGTTGCTGTTATTAAAATTAGAAAATCATTTATTAATCATTAATTATTTACAATTTATTTTTATAATTACATAAAATTTTGAGGATGTAACAAGTCATTTGGCGTAAAGTTTATAGAAAAACATTAAGCAGTTTCCTGTCAGGAAGAGCCCAAACTTGGCGCGATTCAAAGATAAAAGATTGATTTTTTTTATTTAAAAACAGCTAACTGGAATGTAACTGTGTGATATATTTTTAGAATCAGCTTAACACGCCCTTTCATTTGATTAACACGGTTTCAGGCAGGATAAAAATCCTCTATTCTCAGTAGTTCAATGGTACATTTCAAAACAAAATTTGAGTCTTGTTTTAGTGAACATTATGTAGTGAGGCTCAAAGCCCTAGAACAAAAAAAGTGGTCCATTTGTCTTACTTTCTCCAGTAAATCTTCTTGAAAAAATTAAATGCCAATCTGAAATTCTCACTTAGGGCGTTTGTGCATTTATCTGTATCCAATTCGTATCCGTATCCAATCCAATTTCAGCTGTGCACCCATCCATATACGTTTCATATATATGGATATGTTATGAATATGTATTGGATATGGATACGTATAAGTGTACAAATGACCTTAAGAGCTTGAATTTAAGGACGAATTTTCAATGCGTGGAACACAGAAGAGTTAATGCGCGGCAGCGACTTTTTTTTAACTCGTTATTTTGAACGGGATTTTTACCGCGATTATATTTATTGCTACCTCGATATTTTAGAGCTGTTTCAAGCTCCATGAAAGAGGGTAGACCGATATGGTTTCCCTTAGAAGACGTCAACATTCGCCTCACCAGTCTTATCGTGACCATGGAGCTTGAAACAGCTCTGAAATATCGAGGTAACAATAAATATAATCGCGGTAAAAATCCCGTAAAACTATTCTTTACAAAATTATGTTAGTAAGCGCTGTCAACAAAAAGTACTTATGTCAGTAATCACAGAAGTAGGAATGTAATGTACACAAGTCCGTGTCAATAGGTTATGGTACTGATAACATGGTAATACCTTATTCGTTTCTATGAATTTTGCACAGTTGCAATACACTATCCGGCCAGGGTTAAGCGGATCGTCTTCTGTTTGCACGCCGACGTCACCGGTCGAGATTGGCTTAGGCTCTTCGTACGGACCGAGTCGCTGGAAAAAGTTAGTAAGTATCTTTAGTTATTCTTATTAACCAATCGTCCATATTATTTTTGCATGATTAAAACGACCTTACAATAGTCCTTCCTCTTATCTCTCTTGGTTTTAATATCAATCCTTTATTTATAGTTCTGCGTCGACGTCGAGGAACTGTAGGACGCTCAGTTGTATCTGTATCTGTGTCTACATCAGCCGGACGGTCACCATCACCTGCCGTAGTGTCACCTGATGTGTCAGCTGGAGCTGGAGTTATAGGTTCAGACGTGAATGACCTTTGAGGCCTGCTCCCAGCTGATGCTAAGGCCCTCATTGAAGGGAAAAATAAAGATTGTGGACCGAGGAGATTTTGAGACTTTGCTTCGTTCTGATCCTCGTTTGGTTTCTCATTTACTAAAGGTAACGTTACGTATTGTTTTAAGGATTTCCAAATAGGCTGTTCCAATCCTAATTTTGTATTTTCTCTCATGTTATCTTTATCTTCATCGTCTTCTTCATTTTCGTCCTGTAAAATATAAAATGTTGGTACTGAACTACAAGTTTTTATTAAAATGTTAAGAATGTGAAAGATTATAATTGTTTAGGTACTTACAGAGTTATCTTCTTTGATAGAAAAAGGGAGTGAAATGTAACTTTTCAGAACACTCCAAAGTGTTTCTGTGGATTCTTCTATTTTGTGCTTTTCATGACTACTTACCTATTAAATAAAATTTTGTTAGATTTTGAAATTGAATATAACTTTTTCGGCTCTTCGATAATTTAATATTTGCTATTATTTATTTATGTACCTGATTTTGAAATTCTACCGGTTTTACAGTAAATGTGTCCGATACTTTCTCTTTGTATTCCTTCCGAATGAGAGTTTTTGAAATAAAATAGTTCTTCAACATTGAAAAGCTAATAAAAGCTCCATCCATTTTATCAGTTTCCTTTGCTCTATCCACGTTTTGCAGAACCTGGTCTCCAGCTGCCGGCTCTTCGTGTAATGATCTCTCGGTTACACCTTGGTCTCTGGATTGTCCCTAAAATTGTTAAAATCCCAGTAAACTTACTTTTAAAAAAAAATAAAAAACGAGGCAAAAAGCTAGTCATGTTAACCCTTTCTAAGGCAGAGCATTAGAAAAATTTCATTGCTTTTAAATTTTAGTGCGGGTAGATAAGGTTCAAATTTAGGTGGCAACATATTTGCCACTGCCTTATAAAGGCTTAAAAATACATGTTAATGATACCTCGTATGCCACATTAAGAGTTGATTCGGCTTGTTCAAAAACTACCGAATCTTCTTCTGTCATATTTTCTTCTTTAGCCTGCTTTTTTTGCACTTCTATATTTTTATCTGCAAATATATTTTTAAAATGATAATGAAATCTGATATGTGGGCTGATATGATGATGATGATAATGATGAATGAAATCTTAACAAAGAAAACATGATGTTTTTATGTATCCAAGGTTGAGTGAAAAATAAAAAGAAGACAACTTACCAATATTTTTTAAATAAGTAGAAATATAATCCCGACTGGCTAACATGGAAAGTTGTTTCTGTGCTAAAAAAGACTGTTCACGACTTATTTGACTTGTCTGCGTGTAGTTTTCTAAGCAAAGTTTTGGTTGCTTTGATTTTTTTGGTTTAATGAAATGAACAGCTTCAGTTTGTGAAGCCTTTTCCATGTTCTTGATTCGTGAATAAACTTCATCTACAATGTTGAAGTCATCTTTCGTGTCAGTCGATGTATTTTTATAAGTACTACTATGACTGGGAGAGTTTCTCAGCGAGTATGATGGGTCTAAGTCATCGTGTGTTCCAATTAATTTGTGATCCGCTGTTTTATATTTTTTTACTACAGTTGTATCATATTCAGCGGATGATTTATATTTATAGTCTGGAGATGTACTTTTTATTTGCTCTTTTGGTTTAGATTTTCTTATTCGAGGCATTGATATTTGACTAGCTTTTGTTGTATTGGTCTGATCGATGGATGGTTTATTTAATGGATCACTTTCTACAGATTGAGCTGGTTTTGATGTATTTTTAGCCAATTCGCGTATAACTCTTGGCATTCGTTTTGTTGGCGTCACCATTTCTACGTCTCTACTTGACTCAGGTTTAACTATTAGAATATTTTCTCTTTCTATCTTATAACATCCCACAGAACAGGTAAGTTTCGATTTTTCAACATTTGATAAATTTATTCCATCATACGTTGACTTAGCTTTTTTCTTCATTAGAATTTCATTGCCTTTATTTTCGTTGGATGTTTCTGTTTCCATCGTTGTTGTTACAAAAATAAGTTTTTTTGGTTTAGAATGATCCGGATCCAGGGTATATGTTGAGGCAGTTTTAGCTGTGCTGGAAGTAAATTGAGGTTGTTTGAAAAACACGCCTGTACCTTCTGGTATAATTTCTGCAATATCGTAACTTGATTCATATATATCTGCTGTGGATGTTTCTGCTGTGGCAAAAGACTCTTCATTTTCGACAGCAAAATAACCTGCTGATTGTTTTGATTCTTGAAAATTACTTGACTCTTTGACACTTTTAAAACTAGTCACTTCTTTAGGACATCTTTGTTGATATGCTGTAGAACATGATGTCTCTGATTTTAAAAGAATTGGAGTCAGTACGCGAGCAGAGAATATTTCAAGGTTGTGTGTGGTTGTAACTTCCTTTATTTTTGAAGAAGTACCACTGGTATCCTCACTTGTAGGTGTTTGTGAATCTATTATGTAGGTCGATGCAACGTCAAAAGTGGGTTTAGATTCCATCCCGTCTTCATCATTGTTATCTATTATCTGGTATGACCCCGATTTTGAACGCTCTATTTCGGCTTTCGACTTCTTGGATGAATTTTTAGTTTCCATAATTTCGTGGGTTGCTAGTGATCTTTTCATTATAGTTATAATAACTGAAAATATATTTTATAATTAAACATTAAAACACAATACTTAGATACTTTATGAATTCTTATTGTTTACAGAAAGTCTTCCTGTTTTATTTCTGCCTGGACCTTACTGCAGATGATAAAAATAGTGAATTTATTAAGAAAACACTGTATTCACTAATGGTTTTGGTGTTTTTCAGATAGTATCGTGTACTCTATAAAAACCTAGTCTATGTATGCGTGTACTGCTGTAGTGACAGGTCAGCTGGCCAGCAGTTGTCGGCTTTATACCTATGCCCATGTAGTATGGTGCAATTAGCTCAAGACCTTAACATACATACTTCCATCCCTTATTTAACCCCCATGAGGGTAGAAAATCCAAATATTCTTTCTCACGTGGAGGTTACATCATAAGAGGAACCTTCTTACCAAATTTCATCATTCGATAACGAGCTGGTTAATCACTCAGTCAGTAAGAAAGATTATCGTGTATTTTCTTCCCTCTGTAAATTTTTAAGCATTGACGCTAGAAAAAAGTTTTGTAGGACAGTTTTGGAAATATTTAAGATAAACTGAAAAATTTCAACTTATCCCCCCCCCCCCTCATCCTTAAACCCGACGCACAAAATGCTGTAACTTTTTACCAATCAATAAGTGGACAATATAGAACAATTTGAAGCTGGAATGATAAATTTACTTTGAATGTTGGGGTTTGGCCATGTTTTGGAATATTTGCACCGTTCTAATGATATGCCCTAGAGACGCATATCTGGTGCGCACTTTATGTTCTCAGTATGGACGTAAATAGGTACTTACACTGCTATCTTTTAGAGACACGTTGAATGTAATGTACATCCATACTAATATTATAAATGCGAAAGTAACTCTGTCTGTCTGTTTGTTGATCTTGATTAAATTTGGCATGTTGATAGATAGTAACCTGGAGACTGGACATAGGATACTTTTTACCTTGGGAAAATATCTCATTCCTGTTGGAATCTACATAGAATAATACTTTAGCGGTGGTATACCTGCTAACACAGAACACAAAGACTACCGAACCGATTTTGATGAGACTTTTTTTGTTTCAACTAAGTGTTACCTAAACAAAAACTAAGGATACATAAAATCACGTCACCGTACTTAGGGGGTAGGCAGTAGATAGGGAACTGAATTTACAGGGGACTTTTTTATTCAACTGTATGTTATACACTCAAACAAAGGATACATATAATCACGCCTCTGTACTTGGGAGGTAGGCAGGAAAATGAATTTAGTCAGTGTTTTTTAACCGATTTTGAGGATACTTTTTTTATTCAACTCAGAGATTGGAAATTGGACTCAGACTTACGATATCGTCACGCTATCTAATTTAGGAGGTAGGCAGGGAACTAAGAAATTGTGTGTTTTAGAACCGATTTTGATTGAAACTTTTTTATTTAATTCAGTGTTAGGTACCTGAACTAAACTTAGAAAACATTTCATTGCGCTTCTTTACTTGGGGGCAAGGCAGGAAATTGTATTTATTGACATCACGCTCTTTGTTAAAAAGTTTGGCAACAATTTTATTTATAATTTGATTGATTAGAGAATATAATAAGTTTCAGGATGGACGGGAGTGACGGGAGGAAAGGGGGACAGAAGGCACTGGAGCGAGTCATGGACGGGAGGAAGGAATGGATGAGACTGGACAGACTTGAGAACTGTCTAGGGACGCGAGTGACGTGTAAGATAGGAGGAACGTGTGGTACGTGAAGGACAGGGGAGGGAATTTGACCCTACTTTCACCACCACCAGTGCTATCGTCAAGGGCACCGTGGGTCTGTATTGTAATAGTAAGATGCTGGGATCAGATCTACAAGAGGGGCTGTGGGACCGGTAATACTCACGGTTAGACGAGGGAGAGAAAAAAATCTTCGCTGACGAAGTCGCGGGTAAAAGCTAGTTCCCTATAAAATTACATGTATTATATTTACTACTTTAATATTAAATATTCTAAACTATACTTCATTTCAAACACAAGATTCAATCAATCAATCTTTTAGGTTATGGCGTTTTCTTCATCTGTCAACACAAGCAGTCAAGCAAAGCACCCAGTGCACCACAGAGCAGAGTAATAATACCTCATTAATACCTATAATGAATATTATAGACCTTTAATGAAAATGTTTTTTTTTTTATAAACAAACTTGTATGAATATTAGGAAAGGAATATCGCAACCTGGTGTAGCGTTGGCACATTCTACGGTTTTTTATTGCTCATATAGCCCAGCATGGAAGTAATTATTAACATCACATAATACAGTAAAAGTAATAATATTTTGCAGTGAATAGGATAGTCACCAATAAAAGTGTCAGCACCTCTGCTGTAGAAAGGGGACACCCCAAACTTATGTAGCTCTCTTTTTGCTCGCGGTTTGAGCTGGAGTGAGCATTCCAGGTACAGGTACGTAGTTTGCTCGCGGTTTGAGCTGGAGTGAGCATTCCAGGTACAGGTACGTAGTTTGCTCGCGGTTTGAGCTGGAGTCAGCATTCCAGGTACAGGTACGTAGTTTGCTCGCGGTTTGAGCTGGAGTGAGCATTCCAGGTACAGGTACGTAGTTTGCTCGCGGTTTGAGCTGGAGTCAGCATTCCAGGTACAGGTACGTAGTTTGCTCGCGGTTTGAGCTGGAGTGAGCATTCCAGGTACAGGTACGTAGTTTGCTCGCGGTTTGAGCTGGAGTGAGCATTCCAGGTACAGGTACGTAGTTTGCTCGCGGTTTGAGCTGGAGTGAGCATTCCAGGTACAGGTACGTAGTTTGCTCGCGGTTTGAGCTGGAGTGAGCATTCCAGGTACAGGTACGTAGTTTGCTCGCGGTTTGAGCTGGAGTGAGCATTCCAGGTACAGGTACGTAGTTTGCTCGCGGTTTGAGCTGGAGTGAGCATTCCAGGTACAGGTACGTAGTTTGCTCGCGGTTTGAGCTGGAGTCAGCATTCCAGGTACAGGTACGTAGTTTGCTCGCGGTTTGAGCTGGAGTGAGCATTCCAGGTACAGGTACGTAGTTTGCTCGCGGTTTGAGCTGGAGTGAGCATTCCAGGTACAGGTACGTAGTTTGCTCGCGGTTTGAGCTGGAGTGAGCATTCCAGGTACAGGTACGTAGTTTGCTCGCGGTTTGAGCTGGAGTGAGCATTCCAGGTACAGGTACGTAGTTTGCTCGCGGTTTGAGCTGGAGTGAGCATTCCAGGTACAGGTACGTAGTTTGCTCGCGGTTTGAGCTGGAGTGAGCATTCCAGGTACAGGTACGTAGTTTGCTCGCGGTTTGAGCTGGAGTCAGCATTCCAGGTACAGGTACGTAGTTTGCTCGCGGTTTGAGCTGGAGTGAGCATTCCAGGTACAGGTACGTAGTTTGCTCGCGGTTTGAGCTGGAGTCAGCATTCCAGGTACAGGTACGTAGTTTGCTCGCGGTTTGAGCTGGAGTGAGCATTCCAGGTACAGGTACGTAGTTTGCTCGCGGTTTGAGCTGGAGTGAGCATTCCAGGTACAGGTACGTAGTTTGCTCGCGGTTTGAGCTGGAGTGAGCATTCCAGGTACAGGTACGTAGTTTGCTCGCGGTTTGAGCTGGAGTGAGCATTCCAGGTACAGGTACGTAGTTTGCTCGCGGTTTGAGCTGGAGTGAGCATTCCAGGTACAGGTAGTACGTAGTTTGCCGCTGGCTGAGTAAACAAAAACGAAACAAAACACTTTTAGCTAATATTATATTTTCTTTGCTTTTACTTTGCTGATCGACTGACATAATGGCATAATGGACAACGCCAATAGGTTCGAATATCACGTTATAACATACCTTGTATTAGTATTTAGATCATGTACATTACCCTAGTTTTTATTTCAGCTCGATAAATGCAGTATTACCGGAGATAATGACTGCGAAAAGTTTATGCATCTTTTTAAATTACTGAAATTACGCGGGTGTTCGCGGTCTCGCTGAGTGTGACGTCACAGGTACGTACGGTAGTTTATATCAATGAAGTATTTACCATTTCGTGAGTTTTCCTCAGTTGCTTAGGACATTGTAGGCTGCATCACCTGATATAAAATGAGAAAAGCCAGAGAGATAGGCCAGGGCGCGGGCGGCGCGCGGGGCGGCGACGGTCGCAACTGAATGCACACATTACATGACCCAATCATGCGCTCGACGGCTTCATCTACCCAAGGAAACCAGAATCTAGACCAAACCTCAGCTTTCGTCTGTACTATTCCGAGATGTGAACCATGTAGTTCAGACGCCTTATATTTGATTTTCGATATTCTGGTCCATGCCACTCGGCAAAAATGGTGTCTTTACAATATTTTAAAGAAAACTTTATTTCTCGCTAAATGGGCCTATTTTATTCAAATACCTAGTTATTACTGGTTATGAATAGAATAGAATAGAATAGAAAAATCTTTAATTGTCACCATTTTACAGGGCGAAACTTAAACTTAAGCCTTATAATTTATACAATTTAAACTTAACCTAGGGTGACAAAAAGGTCTCAGCTCAGATTAATGCTGCGAAGGTGCCTACTTTAATAGTACACCTCCACAGCGCTGGTCTTCCGCGAAACCGGATAAAATTATGGGCAATTGCTACGCCCGCTACGCAATAATCGCTGCGAAAAATATGTAAACATGTGCTGTGGAATGTGAAGCGAACTTTTCCATCGGCGATCAAGTCGGCACAATAGCACATTGTTGTCGAGGCATGGAAAACCAGCAATTGACGGACGAGTAGGGATTGAAGTCCGAGCCCCAGGCGAGGACTTCAATAATACGAGTCAGGCAATTGCTATTCATAGTGCTTTTCTCAAATTAATGCAAGGAAATACATAAATAAAAAATCTATGGCGTACAGGCTCAGTGCTAGGTCAACACAAATGCAAATGGTTGAAACTAAACGCAAGTGTACTTAGAAAAAAAGGTTTGGGCATGAAGTCATGGCGTTTTGGACTTTGCTGGACAGTTTTGGCATGGAGGAATGGCGTTTTGTACTTTGACCAGACTATTGAATTATACTGTGCTTTGACGGAGGGCTTTGTTGTTCGAAATTTGAAAAAGAAGAGTTCTATGAATTTTTTTTTTTTTAATTTGAGAAAACGTAAATGTCAAAGTTTGCGTTTTGATTTTGCATAAGGAATAAGACTATTTTCATGCATGTTTGAGAAAAGGACAATAGTACGTGTCCAGCAGCATTCTGCACTCTGCAAGGTATGCGCAAAACTAATTTCATGGATTTCGGTTTTAGGTCAGTGGACACGCGTGACGTCACAACGTAACATAAGATTTGGTTTCTTGTGTAGAATAAAAACTATTTGTACTATGTCTTTTATAATTCGTATGGGGATGTCAAATCAACTGCTCTCTGTTTTTGTGCTATTAGACTTTAGCAATGCTTTCAATACAGTTGATTCTGAAATTCTCCTTGCGATGTTACAGTCTCTTAATCTCTCTACAACAGCAGTCGAATGGTTCCGTAGCTATCTCTGTGGGCGCAAGCAGTGCATTCGAGTTGACAACCGAACCTCTTCTTTCTGCAACATCACTGCTGGTGTACCCCAGGGCGGAGTCCTATCTCCTCTCCTCTTCTCCATCTTTATAAATTTCCTCACACCAATCCTTAAATGCCAATACCACCTGTATGCTGATGACCTACAAATTTACACTCAGTGCACTGTTCAGGATCTTCCTTTGGCTATCAACAAGATTAACACTGATATGACCAGTATTCAAAACTGGAGTCAGACCCATGGTCTTACAGTCAACCCGAGCAAGTCCCAAGTTATTGTTTTTGGTGGATCAAAACAATTGGCTCGTTTCAGCATAGATGACCTCCCACCTGTTGTCTTTGACAATACAGCGCTTTCGTATAGTTCAGTAGTGAAAAATTTGGGTGTGTTGTTTGACAGTACCTTGTCTTGGTCGCATCAAGTTACTGAGGTGAGCCGCAAGCTCTTTGCTGCTGCCGGATCGTTGAGGCGTTGGAAGAACTTACTGCCAGTGAAGACAAAGATAGAGCTTGCTCAAACACTGCTCCTTCCTATATTGGATTATGCAGATACTTGTTACCTGGACTTAAATGAAGATTTACTTAGCAAACTCCAGCGTCTTCAAAACTTGTGTGTTAGATTTATCTTTGGACTGCGTAAGTTTGACCACGTCTCCTCTTTCCGTGCACAACTAGGGTGGCTTCCAATCAGACAGCGTAGAGAAGCACATGCAGTTGCCTTGGTGTATAATGTTTTAAATAACCCTCTCACTCCTTCCTACCTGTCTGAGCGGTTCCAATTTCTTGGCTCCGAACATGACAGAGCCCTTCGCTCGAAGTCAGATAACGTCCTGAAGGCTCCTTTATCACTGTCAGGTTATTACAGGGAATCTTTTACAATTAAGGCTGTTCATATATGGAACGCGTTGCCACGAGAAATACGTCACTGTAAATCACTACCCACTTTCAAGGTAAAGGTTCACCAGCATTACCTATTAAAGTCAGTTTGCAAGTAATATTGTTAATATATGTACTATTCATCAACATTACACACTTTCTACTGTCTTCACATAACCACATAACGTAATAAAATTACTTTATTTCACATTCACACTCGAGTCGCGCGCTCACGCGCGAAAACTAGTGACAGCAGTCATAGTGTTGTGCCACAAGGTAATTATCTGTAATCGCCGCTAGTGTTGTGTTGACGGTTTATGCCCAATGGTACTAAGTAGTATTATAATATGTAATGTATGTATACTATTTACCTATTAGTATAGTAGTAGTAGTATATATGTATTTATTTTATGTATTATAAAATATTATATATATTATTATATGTACTTACACATGTATTACTATTTATAAAACTTATGTATTTAATATATTGTTAAAGTTTTTCCTTTAGTACTCATAGCACTATTCTGCCATCTTTAATTTCTCCTCTACACAAGGGTTGTCTGGTAGAGATCGCTGCCAGCGATAAGACCGCCTTTGTGCACATTTATTCATTTTTGTTTTTGTTTGAATGTTATTTGTTAATGTGTGCAATAAAGAGTTTTTACTTACTTACTTTACTTACTTTATAATAGCAGTGAAATAACAACGGTAGGGCACATTAATTTCACTGCTATTTTAAAAGACATAGTACAAATAGTTTTTATTCTACACAAGAAACCAAATCTTGTACATTGTGACGTCACGCGTGTCCAGTTCTCAGGTCCAGTTACTTAAATTATAAAATAAAAATAATGGCTGATCTAAAAATTAGTTTTTTTTAAATTACTAAAAGATTCAGAAAAAAATATAAAATAAATATTATTATTTTTTAACAAGGCGAAAAATGCCTTCAGTGACAGCGGTTTGTAAAGCTTCTGAGCAACCAGTTCAACGGCATCGAAGTCGCAGTATATGACGAGATTCTATGGGCCTGTAATAACTAGGTATTTGAATAAAATAGGCCATTTAGAGAGAAATAAAGTTTACTATAAAATATTGTAAAGACACAATATTTGCCGAGTGGCATGGAACAGAATATCAAAAATCAAATATAAGACGTATAAAAAAAGCTGCCAGGGTGTTACTGATTGTAGATATAAACCAACATACATACATACATATAATCACGCCTTTGTCCCTAATGGGGTAGGCAGAGCGTAAACAACCTAAACATAGGTCGTTCCGACACGTTTGACAAATTTTGAGGGTTATTCCAGGATGGATATTGCTATAGTGACAGGATCGCCTAAATTACAATACTGAAACCCTCGAATCCCTTAGCTGACTTTTACCTACAGCATGCCCGGGAGGATATGCAGCTGGCACATTCTATGTTTTTCTCTCACTCCCAGTCCAGCATGGCAGGAAGTTATACTTAATTAATTAGTCAGTATGAGAATTGATTTGGTTCGTTTATTTTGTTTAATTCATTAGGTATGTTTTACGTAGATAAGACTAGGACCTATGGGAGGTCTATTTTGATTTGATTGTCACTTCTGCCTAATTATTCTTTGAGCTCTTTATGCCCCGAAGATAACGAGGTCTGCTTATGATGAGAGAGAAGTGTCGTTTTTCCAGACTTGTTGTCGTCAACCTTGTTCCAAATTAACCTTGGAAAACTGAAAAAGAAAATTATAAGTTTAGAGCCTTAGCCTAAGTAATCTGTGCCTTAGCTAACTGAAACATCAACATTTTCTGTCTAAGATTGGCCGCCATTTTTATCAGATACTACTTAGAGATGAGAAATAAGGTTTTTTTACATTCTTATAAGCCTGTCTAACTACGGTATTAAGAAAAAAATATTCACTCAAAGTTTACCATTTTTTTCGAATATCCGCCATCTTTAATTGGCCACCATTTTTGTTAGCTGCCACTCAGAGATGGCAGGCATAGTTTTTTTACATCCCTATAATTATGTCCAACTACTGTATAAGGGAAAATTGGTACCCCCAAAATTTAGCGATATGTTGAGCATCCCATGGACTATTTACCCTCGATCAAGGTCTTACTTGGGAAACACACATCGAGAAACTGGTGTGTAAACTGGGTAGCACAATATTTGCCTTAAAAAAGAATAAACTCTTGTCTATCAGACAATATTGTGCAGACATGTTATTTTGCAGTCGTGCAGTCGCTCTTACAGTACGGTATAGACCTGTGGGGTCGAGCCACAGAGTACATTATGGGTCGAGCATCGGACTGGGAACGTGTTCCGCATGCAAAAGCGAGCTGTAAGAGCGATTGCGCGGAAATGTGCTTATAATTTTGACTTGTAATTTACAATTAATAATAAATACATCTCTATCTCTATCTCTTAATAATTATTAATTATTGCTATGCTTACATGTGTTTCCGATGTCTGCGAGTTCCTGTAAAGAGCTGAGCGAGTGCTGCGCGTGGTTGAAGAAGAACTGCTCCAGTAAAGAGGTACCATTCTCGATCCCGCCACTGCAATCAAAATATAACACATGACAAGCGTGAAAGGCTCAATGACCTTTCTGATGAATGTCGGTGTCGAAGAACACGAAAAGCATCGGTTGTTTGTTTGTTGACCAAACGCCCGAGAGAGAATTTTGACTCTTCAGATGCGGAAGTGTCCGCATACTCCGGACTCGACTGAGAAACATAAGGGAAATGGCCTCCTTGTGGGAAGGACCACTCTGCGAAGATCATGCCCAAGGGCTGGTCCTAAAGAGTTGGATTCCGTTCCGTTCCAACAAGCTAAGCTCACAAGAGCAAAGCACTCGCATAACACATGACATTGAATTGCAATAACTACTGAACAGTCCGCGGTAGATATATCTACCAAGACCAAAGAAGTAAAGCTAATTAATTTTGGTTTTGAGATTTCCCCGTAAGGCTAGACAAATAGACAGCAGACTTAAGGTCAATCTTCTTCTACTTCTTTTGTAGTATGGGTTTCAGAGTTTTTAAAACGTCTAATAGCACAGCTAATAGGCCTCTGACATAGTTTGTGTAACGATTATCAAAGACAGCGACTATCCCTCCCCACCCCCTGGGAATCGAACCCAGGACCAATCGAACCAGGATCTGGAAGCCCATGGCTCAGACCACTAGACCACGGAGGCAGTTGATTCTTGGTTAGTGATAAAAAGCAATAGTTGTTCCTAGCTTTGGTACCTTGGATCGAATACACTGAAGAACTGGTCGAAGGGAAAGAAAGCGCGCGCATCGCTGCTACCCAGCCACTGTAACATTTACATTACAAACACATTACATAAAGAGTGTAGTCTTATTCTATCTGTTCATCGTTTACAAACGGCATCACTAACACTATGCCTGAGGAAGACCGGCTGCAATGGAGGATTCTGAAAGGAACTATTTAGTAGAGTGAGTGCATTGCATATTTGACCAAAAGTGCTCTAGAATGTGTCTAGAATCGAAGTTTTCATGTAACCCCTACTTATACCTACGACTGTACGTTGGATTGCTTATGAATTCCTTGATAACGAATCATTTATTAGTACACTGTGGTGTAGTGGAGGGGGGCTGGGGACAATCAAATGGCGTACAAAGAAAATATTTTTTCCTATTAACATTTATGCCTTGTGGGTATCTAATGAAAGCGCTTTTAGAGTAGATTTCAAATATATAGCACATTATAACATTTCTAACACTTCGTTTAAGAAAATATTAGGAAAACTGCGAAAATGCAGCGTTTTCGAGATAATTTTTAACTGCTTTAAATTAAAAACTACTCAAAGGATATTTGTAAAATTTATTCCTAATAACTAACAATGTTTTTTGATTACGGACCAGTAGTTCGTACAACCAGTGATAAAGTGGTGGAGGGGGGCGAGGGGAGCAATCAAAGATGGCATACAAAAAATTAACAAAATTTTAAAATTTTCCTTAAAACATACCTCGTGGGGTATCATATGAAAATGCTTATTGAGTAGAGTAGAGAGTTCTTAGTATTATTAGCTAAGGACTAAGGACTATTCTTAGTATTATTAGCAATAAATAACAAATATCCTTTGAGTCGTTTTTAATCTATAGCAGTTAAAAATAAACTCAATAATGCTGCATTTTCGCAGTTTTCCTCATATTTTCATCGAAGAAGTATGAGAAATGTTATAATATGCTACATTTTTGTAATCTACATTCAATATCCCACAAGGCATGTTCTTAGGTTGTTTTTTCTTTGTACGCCATATTTGATTGCCCCCCCCCCCCCCCCCCCCCTGCCTTCTTCCACCTTTTTTTCACCGTACAACGTATGACATGATTTCGGGGAGTCATCCTGTCATCCAACGGTACCAGTTGTAGGTATAATGTAGGGGTTACCATGTTCACATTTTGATCGAAGTACTACGGCGTAGGGTACCCATAGAAATATTATTATACTGATGAGGGTACCCTACTAATTTGTTTGCAATCTATCTTCCGGTGTAAAAAGATTTCTATGTTCCGTCTTCAAGTCTTCATACTAAAAAGGCCTGTGCCCCTGAAGCTTCAGGGGGAGTTCACTCTCACTCATCAACCCTTGACCAACCTTGGTCACTGCTGGCCTTGAGCAAGATCAAGCTTACCTACACCCATCGCTCAATCGTGAATTAATAAAAAATCATCTTACGACGATGATTAACATGAACTAACCATGGCTATAAAGAGGGGCACCACAATCAAAGCGCGGTACACAACACTGGACAACATTTTGAAGGAAAAAGCTCAAACTTCAGTTCCAACTGACTATGATGCTCCTAATCAACTGATGACCAAAGCCAACAAGCCATACATTATATACGAGAAAATTATTAGCATTAAAAAGAAACTGCGTGGTTCCGGTACGACCTAGAAATATGCGAACCTTGACTCAGAATAGGATACAGGCAACCATCTGCATTAGAACAATTTACATTTTAATAACAGACAAGCAATGTATTAAAACTTTGCATATGAAAGGGTAACTACCAGCCCCGGCCAACTGTAATTGGAGGATTTGAGACATACCTATAAGGGACCCTGTCAGTGTTTTAAGCAGGAAAAAATTATAAATGAGTTTACCGTGTATTTATCCGTGGTACCACTTTTCTTTCCATGGTACCACCGTAGGTGACAATGATCATCAATGATGTTACCACTTAATAAAATTGAGCTAATTTGGTTCTATAACATACCCACATTCTACTTAGGTAATCGAATATTTTTTTTTACAAAAAATTAAAATAATAACATTTGTAACTATTTCTATGGAACAATTATATTCTGCTGCTTTAAAAAATGAGCTTTATATACATAAGACAAAATTGTGCACATACGGAGCAAAAATAAATTACAACATTAATTTTGACATGTGTCATGGCTTGTTATGTTTGTTGCGTAGTTTGTTGTTTGCACGAGTTTAGCCTTTTTCTTTTCGGTTTATTTCGATAGGATTGTTTATTTAGTTGTGCAAAATATGAAAGACAATAATCGAAAGTGTTTTAAGTGTGGCGCTTTATCTACTGACGTGGTGTTGTACAGATTTCCAAGACCAGGTGTCAAAAATGTACAACGGTAAGTACCTAAGTCCTTCAATTTCAATACGTAACGGAAGGGATAAACCAGCTTTCCGCCCCGCGGCACAAGAGAAGTTTTCTCGTGCAAATAGGATGTTTTTCCGTGGTCAAAACTATCTTTGTCCTACCTATTTCAGGACCAGGTGCAAACCTAACCTAAACCACATTAAATTTTAAAATAATTTCCAATATTGTATTGGTTATGACCAGATTGTATTTCGTTTTTCAGCTGTGAATTGTGGGCGCAATACATGTTTCCTAATGGGCCCTGGTCATCAACAGAATTTCAACAGAAATTATATTCTGAGCACAGAATGTTGTGCTACAAACATTTTAAATCATCGTCTTTCATTGACTTTTCTATGAAGAAGCTACACAAACATGCTGCTCCACATAAAACTTGTGATGAGGTATACGTCTCTCATCTTTATCATTGTTATCATTGTATCTACAGGTACAAAAATATTTTTCACACTTAAATAACTATTATGTATCTCATCTCAACTTTCTCATTTCTTATTTAATTAGTAAATTTCTATGTTTCTTTTTAGCCGGAGTTAGAGGTTAGAGAGATGCCAGTTACTTCACATGCAGTTCTCAAGGATATAACAAATACCTATCAGCTGCCGCTCATCCTCTCACATAGCAAATCTACACAGGTACTATATCATTCATTATACAAAATGTGAGTGTGTGTGTGTGTATGGGGCAATAAATATTAGTTATTGCTCGTAGTCATACCTATGTCCTAGCCGCCACTATAATTAAAGCAACCAATGTACTAAAACTGATGTAAGACTTTAATTTATGTCTTTTTGCATTTTCTTTTAGTTCACCGCAGATGCACGCTTAAATAAAATGAAAAGGCCCGCACAAGAACTGTGCGCACCTGAATCAGAGTCAATAAAAAGACAAAAACAGGTAAATTTATTTATTCTTAATGTGCTATTGTGATCATAATTCAGTTTTGTCGAGTGTATTTCAAGCTTATTATTATAAATTTGTTCTTTTCAGATTAGGACAGAAAATGTTGATCACATGAAGCACCCTGAAATGCAGAGACCTTTACATCCAGCTTCAAATGACATGCCCAGCACCTCATACGGCACATCTGGACAGAAACAGGTATTACTCTTTTTTCTAATATAATCGAGTCATGCATAATATCTTACTAAGATAACGATATTATGAAAAGGTAAAAAACAAACGGAAATTATAAAGAAAAATTCGAAAATACTTTTGTCAAATAATTACTAATATTGATTGTAAATTTATTTATTCTTAATGTGCTATTGTGATCATAATTCAGTTTTGTCGAGTGTATTTCAAGCTTATTATTATAAATTTGTTCTTTTCAGATTAGGACAGAAAATGTTGATCACATGAAGCACCCTGAAATGCAGAGACCTTTACAGCCAGCTTCAAATGACATGCCCAGCACCTCATACGGCACATCTGGACAGAAACAGGTATTACTCTTTTTTCTAATATAATCGAGTCATCTATACATATAATCTATATGTTACGGCTAATACCCGAAGTGCGGCTACACCTAGTTTTAGCCGGTTAGAACTAGGTGTAGCCACTTACTCTTGGTTAAACCTAGTATTAGCCGATTGTTTTCGGGTAAAACTAGGTTTAGCCTTCATCATGCCGGCTACAACTAGGTCCAGCCATTCCCTGTTGGATAAAACTAGGTCTATCCGATATCATTCCGGCTAGAACTAGGTCCAGACAATCCCTGTTGGATAAAACTTAGATGCGTGTCCCGCCAAGCCTTCCGCCCCGCGTTACACTCATGACTCACAGCATCTGCAGCAGCGGAGCGGGGTGGAAGGTATAGCGAGGCACCCGCCTCTGCAGGTTGTGAGCGCCAGGTGCTGCTGATCTACTGCAGGTCTACTAGCGAGTGTGACTCACATCGTCTGCAGCAGCAGCGCGTGTCTTTGTTTTATCTAACAGGGATTGGCTGTACATAGTTGTAGCCGGCATGCTATCGGAAGAGCTTTTTTAGATATTAAAAAAAACTCTCTACGTTTCTTTCTGGCGCTCACAACCTGCAGAGGCGCGTGCCTCGCTATGCCCTCCACCCGCGCCGCTGCTGCAAATGCTGTGAGTCTTGAGTGTGACGCGGGGCGGAAGGCTTGGCGGGACACGCATCTAAGTTTTATCCAACAGGGATTGTCTGGACCTAGTTCTAGCCGGAATGATATCGGATAGACCTAGTTTTATCCAACAGGGAATGGCTGGACCTAGTTCTAGCCGGAATGATATCGGATAGACCTAGTTTTATCCAACAGGGAATGGCTGGACCTAGTTCTAGCCGGAATGATGAAGGCTAGACCTAGTTTTACCCGAAAACAATCGGCTAATACTAGGTTTAACCAAGAGTAAGTGGCTACACCTAGTTCTAACCGGCTAAAACTAGGTGTAGCCGCACTTCGGGTACTAGCCGTAACATATACATATAATAAAACTGTAAAGTAGGTGAATTCTGTACATTGAATATTTAAGAAAAAAAATGCATTGAGGGGGCTTCTTACACGTAATAGATCCCAAAAATATTTTTTTTGAATTTTTTGTCTGTCTGTCTGTCTGTCTGTCTTTCTGTCTTTCTGTCTGTTTGTCCGGGCTAATCTCAGAATCTACTGGACCGAATTTGATGGGATTTTTTTTATTTGACTCAGTATGACCTAGAGAATAAACTAGGATATAAATAATCACGCCGATCGACTTAGGGGGTAGGCAGGCAATTGAATCTCAGAAACTACTGGACGGATTTTGATGGACCTTTTTTCATTTGACTGAGTTTTTCTTGGACAGTAAACAAGGATATAAATAATCACGCCAATAGACTTAGGGGGTAGGCAGGAAATTAAATCTCAGAAACTACTGGACTGATTTTGATGGGACTTTTTTTATCTGATAGAGTTTTACCTGGACAGTAAACAAGGATATAAATAATCACGCGAAATGACTTAGGGGGTAGGCAGGAATTAAATCTCAGAAACTACTGGACTGATTTTGATGGGACTTTTTTCATCTGACAGAGTTTTACCTGGACAGTAAACAAGGATATAAATAATCACTCGAAATGACTTAGGGGGTAGACAGGAAATTGAATTTCGATTGTTTTTTAACCGATTTTGATAGATTTTTTTTACGGGTTATTCGTTGCGGCTTGGTTATTTGTTGCTTTGTTGTTGTTTTTAAAGTAGGTAAGTTACTTTATTGTAAGTAGCAATGCCTCGAAAACGACAAAATCTCTTAAAAATCAGTAAAGAATGCTTAGATTCTCACTGGATGCAGAACGGGCAAAACTGTTTTTATACTAAGAAATCCACTCATTTCCAACAATTTCCCGTTCTAATTTAAGCGCACACAGTTTCCTAAAAGCCTCTGCTTAGCAATGACCATCAACAAATCCCAAGGTCAAATTCTTAAGGCTGCTGGGGTGGATCAAAGATCCAAATGCTTTTGCTTCGGCCAGTTGTATGTTGCATGTTCACGTCACGAGTGAGTACCGCTGAGCAATTGTTTGTTTTAACTACAGCGGGCAAGATAGAGAAATTCTGTGATTTAAAAACTTATTTATTACTTTCGCGTACTTCAATGCGAACGAAGTCGCGGGCACCAGCTAGTACAATAATATGGCAGTCTTAATTTTTTAAAATAATTTCCAATCAAATTGGCTAAATTGCATATTAGTAATATGCTGACCTAAAACTAAAAGAACAAACTTTGCAATCTGGGTAAGAAAAACACCCCTACTCCTGAATCCTGATAACGTAATGTATTATTTTTTTCGGTTTTTCTTGATTTAGTCATTGTTTCATTGAAAATAAAGTAGTAAAATATTTTTATGGTATTTTGTTTGAATAGTGACCTATTTCATGTTCAGTCGTTATTTAACAAAAAAGAAAAAGGTTTTGGTCAAATACTAATCTATATGACCGCGGTTACTAATTCAAATTAAATTTTCTTTTAGGTCACTGCAAGTGCAAACATAAACAAAATAAAAAGACCCGCGTCTGAACCGTGCGAGTCCGAGTCAACAAAAAGACAAAAACAGGTAACTATACTATTTACTAAACAATTATGTGTTATGTGTAGGTGTACATCATGCGGATACTCGCTCTGCTTGCACTATAGAAATACAAGATATTATTATATCTAAGGCTCGTATTTATAAAGCGATCTCAAGATTGAGAGCAATTTTAAGTGTGGGTTTGACAGTTCGTTTTGTACTGAAATGACATTTCTGATACGAACTCAAACTTGATGTCACTCTTGAGAGCTGATTATAAATACGGGCCTAAGTACCTTATTTGAACCAACTGCTGGGCAAAGGCCTCCCCCGCGGTCTTCCATTCATTACGGTGTAGCGTCACCGACTTCCAATCTTTTAAATAGGCAAAGATTTAAATTCCCGTTATTCCCGGGAATACCGAAAAATATTCCCGGGATCGGGAATTAAAAAAATTCCCGGTAATTGCTATTTTTTTGCCCGAAAGTCATTTGGCTAATATTTCACAATATTAAAAAATTTCTTTTTCCAGACTCCAAAACTACGAAAACAAGATGTTATTAAGCATGTCCAACTTTGGTAATAGTAATTTTCGTCGTTGTGAGATATAATGAAGTACAATGGGGTAGAATTGGGTTGTGTAGGGTAGAATGGGGTAGAATTAGAATAATTCGTACTTTTAGATTTCTATCTCATAACATAATTTCACCTGTAGTAAATAAAAAATATAGGAATTATTTTGATACGACATTTATTCATACAGGCTGTTTATTTAATTGCGTG
This sequence comes from Scrobipalpa atriplicella, assembly GCA_029255725.1. Taxonomy (NCBI): domain Eukaryota; kingdom Metazoa; phylum Arthropoda; class Insecta; order Lepidoptera; family Gelechiidae; genus Scrobipalpa; species Scrobipalpa atriplicella. The sequence goes on from JARACY010002026.1 coordinate 24,627, forward strand.
CCATAGCTTAGGGGGTGTTACAGCAACGTAAAAGGAGCCTGTGGTGTTTTTAAGAAACTATTTGCTATAACTACCCTCTAGTCTATTTCTTGAAGTGACAAATAATAGGAAAGAGAGTAGGAAAGAATGGCTTAAAAGAGGGGTAGAATAGAGTGAGATAAAAAAGAATATAACAGGAAAAAATTACAACAGTCTAGGATTTGTCTGTCTTATTATATTTGTCCGATCAGAATGCTATTAAGCAATTATTTGAATTATATTTCTTTTTTTGCAGACTCCTAAACGACCAATGTCTCCAACAAAAAAATACTATTATGAGAAATGCAGAAAAGCAATGAAAAAAGTTTGTCGTTTGCAAAATACTATAAAAAAATGAAGAAGAATAATATACTGCGCCTTCTAGCTGCTGACAATGTGGTTGAATATTTAGGAAAAAAAATTTCACCAGCTTTTGCCCTACTTTTACAAGGACAAATAAAGAACTTTACAAGAAAAGGAAAAGGGAGACGATGGAGTGCAGAGGATAAAATAATTGCTTTACGATTATTCAAGCGTTCTCCAACATGCTACCGTCTACTAAAAAGACTGTTTTGTCTCCCGGCACCTAGCTCCTTAAAAAAACTACTTGGGCTATTCAATTTCCCTCCAGGAATTAATGAAAATATTATTAAAACTTTAAAGAAAATTACCAGGTCACGCAAGCCCTCAGACCAGGAATACTTGATAATGTTTGATGAAATGTCCATTCGCAAGCATGTTCAGTACAATAAAAAAAATGATGAAATTGATGGATATCAAGATCACGGCACCCATGGACGAACATCCCAAGTAACCGTCAAAGCTTTAGTATTTATGATTGCTGGCATTCGAAAAGCGGTAAAACAACCGTTGGCATATTTTTTGTCTGGGGCAAATGTTACCGCTGACCGGATAACAGTGCTAATAAAAGAGGTATGTTATAAATATTTTAATTATTCGAAATTAATGAAAATAAAAGTAATACCAGGATCTTTTGCAATCTGCCTACTTGTACAATAAAATAAACTGGTGATTCAAACGGGGTCATTTTCTGGGTTTTTGAGGTCATAGATTCCAAAAATTGACATTTCACGGCGGCGGTACATATGAAAGAGGTGGTCACGTATCACTCCATAGCTAAGCTAAGACGTAGTTATATAGCTTAGAATTTTATTGAATATTTACTCGGCACCTTTGGCAGATTACAAGCCGCTTTGCATAGTGATACTAGGGACCAATATGCATGATTCTGTCCGTTTTGCCAAAAAAGTTATCTACTGCAATTCAAGATGGCGGACCTTTTATGAAAAAAAAACTGAATATTCTGTCATATCTTAAAAACTATAAAGGCTAGAGGAAATATCTGTATGGGAGATATGTTCCTTATGAAATGAACTACAACTTTTTAAACTGTTGATTGCATCAGTAAGCTGTAAAGGGCAAAGTTGTAGTTCATTTCATAAGGAACATATCTCATTCATTCCTTTTTCCTTCATAAAAGGTCCGCCATCTTGAATTGCAGTGGATAACTTTTTTGGCAAAACAGACAGAATCATTCATATTGGTCCCTAGTATCACTATGCAAAGCGGCTTGTAATATGCCAAAGGTGCCGAATCAATTTCCTACGCAGTATAACTAACGGGTATCGTTGGATTCGTCGTGATCTCCAGATGACGAAATGGCACTATTACCTATTCTAGAATCTAGCTATATGTGTGCTAAGTTTTATGATATTTGGATGAGTAGTTTTTGCGTGTAAGCATCATAATAAGTTATATAGATAGATAGAAGTCAATTTTGAATTCAGTCATTATTTTACCAAAGATATTTTATATTTTAATAATTTGTTAGACCTATTTCAAATTGCGTCTTTGTAGTTTTAAAAATGAAAAAAGAATTACTGCCATATTCATTAAAACTAAAGATATCAGTCAATTATGTAACGTTTCGATATTTTAATAATTTGTTAGACCGTTTTAAAATTAATTTTTTTAATAAAAAAAAAATTACTGCCATATTCATTAAAACTAATTTGTAAACACGTTTATCAATATTTTCAGACTATACGTGCATGTTTCAAAGGCGGTCTTAAAGTGTCAGCGACAGTGTGTGATATGGGAGGGACCAACCGACGAGCGCTGGCATCGCTGGGTGCAACCGCAGAGCGTCCTGTCATGACCATAGATGGAAAAGAAGTGGTAGCAATATTTGACGCTCCTCATTTGCTGAAATGTTTTCGGAACATGTTTCTAAAATACAATATCAAATGTGAAATGGAAGTATCATCAGGTGGAAAAAGTGGAGAAGGTGATATATTTATTACATTTAATACTCTTACATCCTAACTAATTATTATAAGAGTGAATGCCGATAAGATGGTGAATGGAGCGTTGCACGCCTTTATAATTAGTCAGAAGGTGTCCAACAAGGCCCGTCTGGCTTTGCATAAAGGGGTGTTAGTTCCAACACTGCTGTATGAGAGTAAAAGTTGGGTATGGCAGAAGAAGCTTGAAAGCAGGATAAATGCAGTACAAATGAGAGTGTTAAGAAGTATGATTGGAGTCAATTTGAGTGATAGGATACAAAGTAAAATAGTGTGATATGATAAGGGAACGTTTTTGTGGAAAATATTAAATCCTTTGAAATTTGAAATTACAGGCTTGGCAAAATGGAGCCATATTAACCAATTTTATGAGGTGGACAACTCAAACCCAAACTTTGTGTACGCACCATCCCTCAAAAAGGAGCATTTAGATCCGAACGCAAGGCAGAAAATGAAGGTCAATTTGGCAGCGCAAGTTTTCAGCCACACCGTCGCTGCGGGAATGTTCTCAAAAGTATCGGAAGGTACACATTTATATTCTTCGCATTTCACTAATATTTCCACTTTCTCGTCTCGTAAACAAACACTCTTAAATGAAATAAAACCACATCTGTTATTTTCCATTCATTTTCGATCTTGAGCGTACAGAAAAGAATGGTAGTAGCAGGGTTAAAATTAATCTTAAAAAACCTGGTGACAATCCGTTACATTCCATGCTGTTCACAAGCCGAAGCAGAAGGCTTTTGAGATCTGATCAGACGTCTGGTATACACACCATAGTGAATCTAACTGACTATTTGTAAAAGGGAAAGTCCCCAGTAGTTTTTCAGATTATTGTGCACGGCTGGGGACTTTAAACTTACATAATATGTATGTAGTTATTTTTTTTATTATTATGTGGGGTGGCATGGGACCTACCTCCTAGTGGTCCACCCCGGGCAACGGCATTAGTCCGGCTGAACAATCCCAACAAAGCGGTGGTAGGCTCCGCAAGGGGCCGCCTGCGAGCCAGACCACCCGACCACCGGAGTCCGGCGACAAACAGCGTTCTGTGTTCCCGAGATGCGTGAGACTGCCAGTGCCTTAACAGGCATCTCCAGGGTGTGCTCGCTCCATCGTCGACTCTGTCACGGTCATTCCTGACCCTAGTGTCTAGAGTGAAGAGCACACCCTTTTCAAGTTAATTTTTTTTTACTAATTTTTATTTTCCTTTTAGGACAACTGCCAGCTCCAGCTGTAGTAACAGCAACTCTTCTTTCGAAAATGGACAAACTTTTCGATTTGGTCAACAGTGACACTCCAGACCGTCGCCGAGGGAAGCCACATGCGACGAACATATCAAAAACCTCACCACATATGAGTTATTTTAAAGACATGAAGAAGTTCTTCAAGAAAATGCAATTTGTGGGATGTCCGCGTCCACCACCTTCACTTGAAGGATGGATCTGGACATTAAATGCCATAGAAATAATATGGATGAAAATGAAAAATACATATCCAGACGTGCAGAGTCTGTCAACAAGGCGACTCCAACAAGACGCTATAGAAAATTTGTTCGGGTGCATCCGGGGGAACTGTGGGTCAAACGTAAACCCTACTACCAGTGCCTTCATTGGAGGGCTGAAAACTGCTGTAATGTCAAATTTGGCCCACATTTCCTCCGGAAATTGCGAGACGGATGACAACATAGCTATTATATCAAATTTCAAAACTTTGTTGTCCACACCCGCATCATCGTCCATATGCCCAGAAAATGGTTCTTCACTGCTTCCATTATCCCATTCTTCTAATGTAACCCAAAATAATATTGAGGATGGAATATTGGAAGACAGCGGGGAAAATCAAGCATGTGCATATGTTTGCGGATTTTTATTAAAGAATAATAAAAACAAGCATTGCACAGAGTGTAAAAAGATTTTAGAAGCCCAGGAAATGAGTTCTGTTCACAGCTTTTGTGAAAACAAAGAATATTATGATTTAAAAAAATGTTTGAATTATGCTTCTAATAAATTGATCTGGTGTGTCGAAAATTGCGCCACATTAATAAACAAAAAACTTGAAGAAAATGCTTCAAAAAAAAAATTAAAGCTTGCCGTGATAAGTTCATTACCAAATGAACTATTTGAGTTTTTAAAAGAATGTGATCTACATTATACTGAAAATGTAAACTATATAAAAAGTAGTGTGTTTTTTATATGTGTAAATAGATTTTGTGCTATTAAAAACAGACATTTTTCAGAGGAAGCTTCTAAGACAGCCTTGAAGAAAAAAATAACAATTTTAAAAAATCAATAGATCTTTCTCGTCGCCTATAATTTTGTTTTTACTAAATCCTTGCTTTTTCATACAAATTGCCTGACCGAGATGGTCATTTAGTATGGAAAAGCAATTTCTTTTTCGTTTCCTGAAAATAATTTCTGGTGGTAGTTGTTCAGTATCGTTGACTGAGCTGAGCAACCCCTATCAGTTTGCGGGACGCTGTCCCTTACACCCTTGTTAACTCAATACATGAGCCGTGCGAACTGAGTGGGCCTACATTATCATATAAGCTATTTCAACTATTAATTTATTTTAGATATCAGCAGTATCTGTTGTGTGTTGATTCTCTATTCATTTCTATTTCTTATGTCTAAGGCAGAATATTTTTTAAAATATTAGTGTAAAACTATTACAGGAGTTATCAGAGTAATTTTATTACCTAATTGTATGTCAGCATCTGCTTAGATTTTTAATTAAAACTACTATAATATCATCATTTTTGTGTTTTATTTACAAAGCGAAGCTCAGGTATTTCTGTTTTGTTAAATTAATAGAAATATCAGAGCTTTGCTTTGCATAGAAAACTATTTTTTTAATTTTTTTGGCCATTTAACAGTACTCCTTATGAATTTCCCGCTTTAGTTTAGTATTAAGGGACCTGGATAGATGGCGTTGGCTCCGTAATTTTGTCCCGTTTTTTTTGTATGGAGAAATTATTCTTCTCGCCCTAGAGTAAGTAGTGTTCTGTGGTAACTACTGACTGCTATCGATTCTCGTGATATAATTCTAAATTCTAATTCTAATTTGAAATTAGAATAAAAAAGTAGTAATTTCAAGATAGCGCTGTCACGTTCTCAACTTTGACATATCAAAGAGATAGACGTAGACCGTAGGTTAAAGTGAAATCCATAATTAGAGATAGTAGTTTGACAATTGCAGTGTTACCATTTCTCAGAAAAAAAAAATAGTGTTGGGGTAAATGTCGATGTTTCACTATCGATATGTGTAGGTTGAACTGATTTACTACTTAGTACACGAATTGCGTGCGAAAACCGCAACGCTAAGTTTGAAGCTGATTTGCATAAAAAGCTGCTAGACTCCACACTTAGCGTCGCGGTTTTTGCGCGCAATTCACGCACTAAGTGTAGAGCAGGCTTAAGGGAAAGCTTCCCGCAAACTGAGAGGGGTTGCAAAGAATTTGAACAACTCTCACCAGGAAATACTTTCAGGAAATGAATAAAATATTTGGCTTTTCCATACAAATTGTCACATCGAGGTGGTCATTTTGTATGGGAAAGTAAAAAAAAATATCCTGATAAATAATAAAGTAAATTTTATATTGTTTTACTTTAAAATCGTTTCTCGCTCGTAAAGCGTTACTTCAATGGCTATACGGGGTGTAAGGTACAGCTTCCCGCAAACTGATAGGGGTAGCTTGCTCAGTCAATGAGGGATTGATATTAATGCTCGTCGGAGCCGTTTTTTAGGTGGCGAGATACTACTTGCACTTGCTGGCCGAGGTGTTGTTAAGGCACTTGCTTCTTCTACATTACTTATAGAAGTTGAGGGCGGGGTAACTTGCTTACAAGAAACCCCAGGCGGTTCACGAGACGTCGATGGTTGACACTCAATTGGTCGTTTTCTCTTGCTGCCAGTTGCAGTTGGAGTATTCATATTGAATTACTTAGTCCGTAACAAAATAACAAACTTAATAAAACAATAATAACAATAACAATTGCTGTAGTTGATAGTAAAGCCAAAGACAAACATATACTCTTTTATTTTATACCATAAACTATCAATGTCACCTAGAAAAAAATTAAAAAAACTCATTTTGAAGTTGCGGGTTTTCTCACTGGCAGTGCGTTAGTGCGTTTGATTCGAATTTATTTGTATTTTTTGTATGAAATACGTATGAAAACACATAAAAACACAAAAATATACATATTTCCAAACATTTTCATACCAATTTCTCAAAAAACAAACGTGTAATTGTGTGGAAATTATTTTATTAGTATTTTCGTCAAAAAAAGTGTGCGCGCCAAGGGTTTGTTATTGTGATAAAGCTTCGAGAAATAAATTAAGTATACATGTCGTCCTATGCGCGTTATCTAGCTTAACACTTCCGGCTACTGCTGCGGGGCCGTAACGTAACTAAACTGCAATACAAACGTATTGGTGAGTAACTAATAATTTTAGAAGTTCTCCTGCGAACACTTTGTTGCTACAAACACCAAATAATCAGACGACATCCTTATTCAGTGGGTGCAATATTTTTATCGATTACTCAAAAGCCTAGATTCCAAACCTGAAAATATTTATTTTATCGATACGTACAGCACTGGTCGAAACATGGTATCACCAGCTGTCAAACTACTTTCTCTAATTATGGATTTCACTTTAGGTTATCTGTGAGATAGACAATAAAACACATGTCGCAAGAATTGACGCTACTGTAAAAATCTCGGCTAAAGGTGTTCTATTGGGTGCGTGTCGAATGAAGAGGTCACTGAAACAAATGAAACGCGTGAAGGTCTGCCTGTTACTACAATACGTATTGCATGTCTTAGTTGAAAGAAATAAATGCGGAAGGCTAACAACCTATTACTAATAGCAATTATCATCAACATCATCATCAACAGTTTGTTCATTCTTTCTATAATTACCCTCAAATTTTGTAAAAGTTATAAAAGGTCGTTGACGCTGTGCCTATCCCGTAAGGGATGAGAGTGATTATTTATATTTTTTATGTATGTATGACATCAGGGTTTCATCAGGGCCCCGTTTTATCAAGCTACAAGTTACAAGTTACAGGGAAAAAAGCGGCCACATTGTTAAATTAAACGGCAACACCAAACAAACCATAGTGTAATTTATGCTTTTAAAAACATAATCGAGCTTTTCAAATCACAGTCGAGCGTTTAAAATAACAATCGAGCAAATTTTTAATCTGTATTTACAGGTGTTCACAGAAAATACAACTGTAAAATGTCTACAAGTGGTCTATCTTGTTGAAACCTGAAATGGGTTCACATTTATAACTTACTAGCTTTCCGCCCCGCGGTTTCACCCGCAGCTAAGAGTTTTCCCGTGAGATTGAGTTCCCGCGCTGTTCCTACCTTTAAAATTGACGGAATTTCAATACAAACTTCCATCCCCTATTTAACCCCCTTAGGGGTGGAAAATACAAAAACGCTGAAACACGTGTTCATTATTTTTTAATCTTTAGCCCAAAAACAAAATTGGAAGATCCTGCCATCAAAATTGACGGAATTTCCATACAAACTTCCATCCCCTATTTAACCCTCTTAGGGGTGAAAAATACAAAAATGCTGAAACACGTATAAATTATTTTTTAATCATTAGCCTAAATACAGAATTTGAAGATCCTACCTTCAAAATTGACGGACTTTCATACAAACTTAACACCCCCTTTTTACCCCTTTAAGGGGGGAAAATCCAAAAATCCTTTCTTAGTGGTAGGTTTCGTTATAAAAGGAACCTGCTCTCCATATTTCACGATTCTAGCTTTAGCAGTTTAGGCTCTGCGTTGATGAATCAGTCAATCAGTCAGTAAGGACAAACGATTTTATAATTAGTATAGATAGTGTCAACTCACAGTTCAAAATTGCCGAAATGTTCATTTTGTATAAAAAAAATAATTTTTGAAAAGAGCTCTAACTTTGAATATGAAGTCCAAGAACCTCAGAGATGACCACAGGAGATGACGACCTATCACGTACAGTCGTACAAGGATCTTTTGGCGCGTGGGTGACATTGACAGCACAGATTACCTAGTAATACATGTCCGTTAGGTTATGTAGGTAATCTGTGCTGTCAATGTCACCCACGCGCCAAAAGATCCTTGTACGACTGCATAATAAGTATCAGATAATCACCATCGTAACGATCATAAACCCCCAAAATAATTTTTGCCATCAATGAAAAGATTAAAAACTTTTCATATAACTTTTTTCGTTGGTGCTCACAGATTAAATAGTATACAACGTGTAACAGAAAGAGTATATGCATCGAGAAATGTTTGAATCTACCCATGAAACTGAACAACTTTCCCTAAGGAACATAGGTCGAAAAACGAAAAAAAAATTTTTGACCTTCCATACAAAATGTGTCAGCTGATAGCGTAATTAGTATGGGAAGTAAAATTTTTTTTTCGTATTTCGACCGGTGGCGGAGCGGCTGTGGTCCGGTCCACCGGGTCCACCTGTGGACACGAGCGAAGTGACCTTGAGCCGCGCAGAGGAGCACACCGCGCCTGCGCCTGCCGCATGAAGAGGCGGGGGGTGCCTGCCGCGCCGCCGCGCCGCCCGGCGGACCCGGCTACTGTCTCTCGTAGTCCAACTTCTACTTCAACACACTAGTTCGAACAGCATTCTGAAAGTATTGGGTTGTAGATGGGACTCGCCTATCTTTCGGCACTGGATGGGTTTAATTTATTGTCTGACATTAATTTTATTGTTAAACTAGCTGTTGCCCGCGACTTAGTTCGCGCCTAGTTTTAGACTATGAGTGACTGCTAGATTATGGGTGACCTCTAGACTTTAAGAGACTATGGGTGACTTCTAATCTATATGTGTGACACCTACCTGTGGGTGACTTCTAGACTTGAGACTATGGGTGTCCTCTATTCTTTTAACGACCTCTATATGGGTGAACTCTAGATTATTGATTTAAGTACCTACTACATTAATTTGTTTATTCATTTTATATTGTTTTTTTTTTATGGAAGCCCGATGGTGTAGTGTAGTGGATAGGGCCGCTGCCTCTTGAGCGGGAGGTCGTCGTTTGAATCCCACCACGCACCAATGTGCTTTTCGGTTTTCGAATTTCATTATGTACCTACGTTTATTCGGCGCTTTTTCCGTGCTTCGAAAGACACGTTAAGCCGTTGGTCCCGGTTAATATCGTTTAGTACCGTAGATTTAGCCATGTTAGAGGCCAGTCCTTAGCATTGGCGGCTTGAAAACTCTACCCTAATCTAGGATTGGGTCTGGTTTCCCTTCTGGGTTGCGGACGACAGATGGCAGTCGCTCTGTGTAAACACCAGTACCCTCGTTCAATCCCCTCGATTAGGTAGGTAGCCGACCCCGTAAGATACGGAATAAGGCTAGGGTCACTGAGTAGGGAGATGATATTGCTTTTTTTTATTTTGGTTTTCCTACATGCCAGCGTTTATTTGTTTATCAAGCCAATGTATGTCGACTTCTTAAGCTTGCTATACAGTCACAGTGTAATATATGAGTCGTACGTCAGAACGTCAGACTATTGTTACAGAAGGACTGGACGCAAATGAACTTTCTATGTTTATAATAGCAAATATCATTTATTTAGTTGTCTTTTACAATATCGACACTAGTTTTCCACATAAAACGTAAGTATTATCGTAAAAACATTAATTAATTCTTTTTGGAAAAATTATGACAGATGTCAGCGACTAGCCGCCAAAAGTATTATTTTTTTTAAACAACAACAGGCAAATGCTTATCCCATACTGCCAAGTCTAAGGTAGAGTATTTATTACATCTTAAAACTACAAGCTCCGTATAATTAGGCTCCATATGATAGCTCCGTATGATAGCACCGTATATTAGCTCCGTATAATAATTAGCTCCGTATATTTTCACCACAGTTGCAGCGTCATCAAGTCCACGTATGCTGTTACAGTACTTAACATCGACAACTCATCATCCTAATATACCGTGCTGTGCTACACTCGGCCATCCTGGAACAATTGCACCCGCAATTGGAGTGCATTACAATCAACGTTAATATAAATGTACATGACATGTTAGCTTTCCAATAAATCTATAAGATCATCAGTTTCCATCTGCTCATCTGTAGTGCTACCACTATCTGATACAGACATGACACTAGTAAAAGGACGTAGAGAGTCAGCAGCTACTAGCCCAGTAAACTTTTTGTATCCTCGCATTCCCTTGACGCTACGGATTTTGTACCTATCATTTCCTACTACCTTAACAATGATATACGGGCCTGAGTACACATCGTTCAATTTAGTATTGACTTTAGCAGTAGAACTTGCGGTTTGTTTCCATAATACCAAATCACCTTTTCTATATTCCCTGCTAGGTTTGCGTTTTGTATCATAGCGTTCTTTCATTTTGTTTGATGCTTGCTGAATTCGCGAATGGGCAGTCTCTCGCCTTTTGTCAACAGGTTCGTGCGGCAATTCGTTTTCTGGTAGATCACAGATTGATCGCCCTGGTTGACTGAACATTAAATCATAAGGCTTATATCCGGTGGTCTCATTGTGCGTGTTGTTCACACCCCAGATAATGTCTGGTAATTCATAATCCCAGCTATTGACATTCACGCATGAAGGTCGCAACGCATCAAGAAGTGTCCTATTAGTTCGCTCCACTTGTCCGTTTGCTCTTGGACAAGAGATGGCAACTAGGGTATGCCTAAATTGTTTTTGAGTCGCAAATTTTCGAAAATTTCTGCTCGTGAATGCTTTACCATGATCGGTAATCACGCGATCCGGATAACCAAATAGACTAAATATTTTTCTAAGATTATCAACAGTCTCTTTTGAGTTTACTGTTCGCACGGGTTGAGCAACTACAAATTTTGAAAATGAATCGGTCATGACTAATAAATATTGATAACCTTTCCTTGTCCGGCAAAATGGGCCCAAATGGTCAACATGAACTACTTTCATCGGTAATGATGGTTTCGGAATTGGGTGTAATAACCCTTCATTCCGTCCATAATTGCCTTTGCCGTATGCACAGCTAATACAAGCGTTAACGTATTTTTTGATAAACTTAGTCATCTTTGGAAACCAATAATCTTTTTTAATGATTTCTGAACATCTGTTTAACCCTACATGTCCTATGTCATCGTGATGCATTTGAACTATTCTCCATCGCGCCAATTGAGGAACAACTAGTCGATTTCCATGAATGGTTTTGCGATAAAGTTTGTCATCAATCAGGTCGTAATTATTAGTGATATCAGTACCAGCTTTATTTGTTTTTATTAATTGAACAATGCTATTTATTTTCTCGTCTTGATGTTGCAGTGTACCAAACCAGTCATCAACTTCTATTCTGGCCACATTTGCACAGTCCACGGGATTTCTGGACAACGCGTCGACGTGTTGCATTCGCGCTCCCGGTCGATAGACTACTTCAATATCATATTCTTGAATTTGCAACCACCATCTTGCTATGCGTGGTATCAAGTCGCGTTTGGTTAATGTTGCTCGCACCGCTGTACAGTCCGTAACCACTACTATGTGTATACCAGCTACATATATACGAAACCTTCGTAATGATTCGACTACAGCCAAGGTCTCAAGTTCGTAGCTATGGTATACGCTTTCTTCCCGAGACGTTACACGACTGAAATACATCACCGGCTTAAGAGTTTCGTCAGATTGTCTTTGCATTAGTATGCCTGCGATACCTAAGCTACTTGCGTCTGTATGTATTTCGGTGGGTGACTCTCGGTTATAGATTGCTAATACTGGTCTTTCACATAGTTTAGTTTTTAAAACTTCAAAACTTTGCTGTTGTTCAGCTTCCCATTTCCATGTAATGTTTTTCTTTGTAAGTTCTGTCAATGGTCTAGCTATAATTGCAAAGTTTTGTATAAATTTTCTAAAATAACTGCACAATCCTACAAATTGTCTTATCTCATGAACATTTGTAGGCGTTTTAAACTTTTTGACAGCATCAATTTTTGAACTACCTGGCCTAACACCGTCTGCTGATATATTGTGTCCTAAATAATGAATATCCGTTTGAAGGAAGGAGCACTTTTGTATATTCAGTTTTAAATTATTTTCCTTGAACGTACGTAGCACTTTTTCTAACAGATCGATACCGGATGGAACGTCCACAGAAGGTAACAATAGATCATCTAGAAATGCTAGTATTTCCTCGCCTATTATTTGTACAAGTTTATTTATTAGTCTCATAAACACTGCTGGACTGTTGGCTAGACCAAATGGTACGCGTAAGTACTCCCAGTGCCCTCCCTGGGTAATAAAAGCTGTTTTATGCACGTCTTCAGGATTAATGCACAACTGGTGATAGCCTTGCGCCATATCAAGACTAGTAAAATAAGTTTTTCCAGCGAGTCGATTGATCTGATCTTCAATATGCGGAAGAGGATATCTTTCTTTTATCGTTATATCATTCAGGCCTCGGAAATCAACACATAGGCGTGGCTCTCCGTTTTTCTTTTTTACAATAACTACTGGAGAGGCATACGGAGAAGTTGATTCACGTATAATACCTGCTTGTAAAAGATCCTGAACCTTCTCCTTAATAACATTAGAGTCAGCATAAGATTCGCGATATGGTTTCCTATATACTGGTTTATTAGTCGTAAGGTTAATAGCCATAGTGACTAAATCAGTACATCCTAACTCTTTGGAATTGGCCGCGAAACAATCCGCAAAATCCAATAAAAGTTTTACTAAAGTATCACGCTCCTTGGTCCCTATGGGTCCTATTGAAATCTCATCGATGTGTACTCCCCCAATGCTACTCAAATCATCAATGTGAGTTCTTAAAATAGTCTTTAAATTATCAACATGTTCCTCAAGAAATGGCTCAATATTAGTTTCACTAACCTGTGAATCCTCGATACACGCATCTGCTCTGACTAATATATCATCCTTCCTGAATGTTAAATCCTTGGTTCCTGTATTAATAATTCGCATATGACCTTCTCGGCCTCGTAGTACTGTTGCCGGTATGGAGTAGGTTTCATCTATCAACTCGAAGTGGCGTGCCGAAGTACACACATTGTTGCCGTCTGAGTTTGATGGAACTCGTACTTTCACGATAGAAATTCCTGGTGGTATAACTTCATCTGCTTCCAGTAAAACATCAAAATGCTCTTTTTCAGTTATCGCTTCAATATTATTAATTTCCATTTCAGTGTCCGTCTTCTTGAGCATAACTTTTCCTTTGCTTATATTCATATCTATTCCTTTAGCGTTTATTACGGGTTGTCCAATCATTATATTAACGTCTTCCATACATACAGTCGTCAAAACGGCCTTGCATGTCATTTGGATTTCATCAACTTGTAGATTTATTTCCACTTCTCCGCAGGTTGTCGAAGTTCCTCCAGAAAATCCCTTCAAAGTGATATATTTTGGCTCAATTTTAAGGTTCAATAAATGTGCAATCTCTAGCTTCAGTACATTGACCTCGCTTCCTGTGTCTAAATATCCTTTTACATGAATACCATTTACTTTAACCAACTTGCGATAAATATCATTGTAATTCTGGATCAAATTTACATATTTTATTTCTGTACTGTTTGTTTTCATCAACTTGTCAGGACAATTCGGTGAGATGTGTCCTTCTTTGCCACAATTATAACACTTCCTTTTAGTAGGCACCACTTCGCTTGCATTAGTGGAACTTTTATTATCACAGTTCTTACTAATATGTCCCGTTTTGTAACAAATATAACAGTACCTGTTGTCTGTATATTTACATTGTTTCAAGGTATGGCCAATTTTCTTACAACGTGTACATTGGTTCATCCGATTTGTACTGGCAGTCTGATTGAATGATGTTCCTGGTAGGGCATTATCCGGCTTTTCCTCGCCACAGTAACGTTCATCTATTGCACTCAAAAATCTTTCATACAGCTGCCCTGGTTCGTCACATTGAACTGCATAAGCACTTAATTGAACATTCTTTGGTAAACCCTTGATTACACAAGAAACTGTAGCCTTCTCTGATAAATTGCAACGGTGGCACAATGCAATTTTATCTTGATAATATTGTGTCATTGTCTCTGAAGGTTGTTTGTATCTATTCATTAACTCTTCTAGCAACATACCATAGTCTTCGTGTTTTGGAAAAGCTTTTACCAACTTATCCTTCCATGTGTTCCAAGTATAGTCATAATTATCAAGTCTAAGATACCATTTTAAAGCTTGTCCTTTTAATTTTGTTTGCATATAAAAGGATTTTGTCTCGTCGTTCCATTTGTGAATTTTGCCAAGTTGGTCAATCTTATTTAGCCAAGAAACTACAGTATAATCTTTGCATTCTGGATTAAACTCAGGTATAAGAACTGCTGTTTGGTGTGTTTTTATTTGACTACCAAGACTAGTCATCTCTTTACTATCACTAAGGATGCCATCTAGTTCAGATGATAACAAATCCCTCAGTGTGTCTTGTACTAAACTTCTTCTAACCTCTGACATACCTGACAGTCTTGGTGGTGTATTTGGTGGTGTTTCTCCATCTTCAGGCGTATTAGTACCAAGCTCATGGTCATTTCTAGCTCTACGGCGTTTATTTTTATCCTCATCTGTGGCCCTTTTCATGTTTATAGCGTGAGAAAATCACTATCCCACTTCTGAAAATTGTTACAGAAGGACTGGACGCAAATGAACTTTCTATGTTTATAATAGCAAATATCATTTATTTAGTTGTCTTTTACAATATCGACACTAGTTTTCCACATAAAACGTAAGTATTATCGTAAAAACATTAATTAATTCTTTTTGGAAAAATTATGACAGATGTCAGCGACTAGCCGCCAAAAGTATTATTTTTTTTAAACAACAACAGGCAAATGCTTATCCCATACTGCCAAGTCTAAGGTAGAGTATTTATTACATCTTAAAACTACAAGCTCCGTATAATTAGGCTCCATATGATAGCTCCGTATGATAGCACCGTATATTAGCTCCGTATAATAATTAGCTCCGTATATTTTCACCACAGTTGCAGCGTCATCAAGTCCACGTATGCTGTTACAGTACTTAACATCGACAACTCATCATCCTAATATACCGTGCTGTGCTACACTCGGCCATCCTGGAACAATTGCACCCGCAATTGGAGTGCATTACAATCAACGTTAATATAAATGTACATGACATGTTAGCTTTCCAATAAATCTATAAGATCATCAGTTTCCATCTGCTCATCTGTAGTGCTACCACTATCTGATACAGACATGACACTAGTAAAAGGACGTAGAGAGTCAGCAGCTACTAGCCCAGTAAACTTTTTGTATCCTCGCATTCCCTTGACGCTACGGATTTTGTACCTATCATTTCCTACTACCTTAACAATGATATACGGGCCTGAGTACACATCGTTCAATTTAGTATTGACTTTAGCAGTAGAACTTGCGGTTTGTTTCCATAATACCAAATCACCTTTTCTATATTCCCTGCTAGGTTTGCGTTTTGTATCATAGCGTTCTTTCATTTTGTTTGATGCTTGCTGAATTCGCGAATGGGCAGTCTCTCGCCTTTTGTCAACAGGTTCGTGCGGCAATTCGTTTTCTGGTAGATCACAGATTGATCGCCCTGGTTGACTGAACATTAAATCATAAGGCTTATATCCGGTGGTCTCATTGTGCGTGTTGTTCACACCCCAGATAATGTCTGGTAATTCATAATCCCAGCTATTGACATTCACGCATGAAGGTCGCAACGCATCAAGAAGTGTCCTATTAGTTCGCTCCACTTGTCCGTTTGCTCTTGGACAAGAGATGGCAACTAGGGTATGCCTAAATTGTTTTTGAGTCGCAAATTTTCGAAAATTTCTGCTCGTGAATGCTTTACCATGATCGGTAATCACGCGATCCGGATAACCAAATAGACTAAATATTTTTCTAAGATTATCAACAGTCTCTTTTGAGTTTACTGTTCGCACGGGTTGAGCAACTACAAATTTTGAAAATGAATCGGTCATGACTAATAAATATTGATAACCTTTCCTTGTCCGGCAAAATGGGCCCAAATGGTCAACATGAACTACTTTCATCGGTAATGATGGTTTCGGAATTGGGTGTAATAACCCTTCATTCCGTCCATAATTGCCTTTGCCGTATGCACAGCTAATACAAGCGTTAACGTATTTTTTGATAAACTTAGTCATCTTTGGAAACCAATAATCTTTTTTAATGATTTCTGAACATCTGTTTAACCCTACATGTCCTATGTCATCGTGATGCATTTGAACTATTCTCCATCGCGCCAATTGAGGAACAACTAGTCGATTTCCATGAATGGTTTTGCGATAAAGTTTGTCATCAATCAGGTCGTAATTATTAGTGATATCAGTACCAGCTTTATTTGTTTTTATTAATTGAACAATGCTATTTATTTTCTCGTCTTGATGTTGCAGTGTACCAAACCAGTCATCAACTTCTATTCTGGCCACATTTGCACAGTCCACGGGATTTCTGGACAACGCGTCGACGTGTTGCATTCGCGCTCCCGGTCGATAGACTACTTCAATATCATATTCTTGAATTTGCAACCACCATCTTGCTATGCGTGGTATCAAGTCGCGTTTGGTTAATGTTGCTCGCACCGCTGTACAGTCCGTAACCACTACTATGTGTATACCAGCTACATATATACGAAACCTTCGTAATGATTCGACTACAGCCAAGGTCTCAAGTTCGTAGCTATGGTATACGCTTTCTTCCCGAGACGTTACACGACTGAAATACATCACCGGCTTAAGAGTTTCGTCAGATTGTCTTTGCATTAGTATGCCTGCGATACCTAAGCTACTTGCGTCTGTATGTATTTCGGTGGGTGACTCTCGGTTATAGATTGCTAATACTGGTCTTTCACATAGTTTAGTTTTTAAAACTTCAAAACTTTGCTGTTGTTCAGCTTCCCATTTCCATGTAATGTTTTTCTTTGTAAGTTCTGTCAATGGTCTAGCTATAATTGCAAAGTTTTGTATAAATTTTCTAAAATAACTGCACAATCCTACAAATTGTCTTATCTCATGAACATTTGTAGGCGTTTTAAACTTTTTGACAGCATCAATTTTTGAACTACCTGGCCTAACACCGTCTGCTGATATATTGTGTCCTAAATAATGAATATCCGTTTGAAGGAAGGAGCACTTTTGTATATTCAGTTTTAAATTATTTTCCTTGAACGTACGTAGCACTTTTTCTAACAGATCGATACCGGATGGAACGTCCACAGAAGGTAACAATAGATCATCTAGAAATGCTAGTATTTCCTCGCCTATTATTTGTACAAGTTTATTTATTAGTCTCATAAACACTGCTGGACTGTTGGCTAGACCAAATGGTACGCGTAAGTACTCCCAGTGCCCTCCCTGGGTAATAAAAGCTGTTTTATGCACGTCTTCAGGATTAATGCACAACTGGTGATAGCCTTGCGCCATATCAAGACTAGTAAAATAAGTTTTTCCAGCGAGTCGATTGATCTGATCTTCAATATGCGGAAGAGGATATCTTTCTTTTATCGTTATATCATTCAGGCCTCGGAAATCAACACATAGGCGTGGCTCTCCGTTTTTCTTTTTTACAATAACTACTGGAGAGGCATACGGAGAAGTTGATTCACGTATAATACCTGCTTGTAAAAGATCCTGAACCTTCTCCTTAATAACATTAGAGTCAGCATAAGATTCGCGATATGGTTTCCTATATACTGGTTTATTAGTCGTAAGGTTAATAGCCATAGTGACTAAATCAGTACATCCTAACTCTTTGGAATTGGCCGCGAAACAATCCGCAAAATCCAATAAAAGTTTTACTAAAGTATCACGCTCCTTGGTCCCTATGGGTCCTATTGAAATCTCATCGATGTGTACTCCCCCAATGCTACTCAAATCATCAATGTGAGTTCTTAAAATAGTCTTTAAATTATCAACATGTTCCTCAAGAAATGGCTCAATATTAGTTTCACTAACCTGTGAATCCTCGATACACGCATCTGCTCTGACTAATATATCATCCTTCCTGAATGTTAAATCCTTGGTTCCTGTATTAATAATTCGCATATGACCTTCTCGGCCTCGTAGTACTGTTGCCGGTATGGAGTAGGTTTCATCTATCAACTCGAAGTGGCGTGCCGAAGTACACACATTGTTGCCGTCTGAGTTTGATGGAACTCGTACTTTCACGATAGAAATTCCTGGTGGTATAACTTCATCTGCTTCCAGTAAAACATCAAAATGCTCTTTTTCAGTTATCGCTTCAATATTATTAATTTCCATTTCAGTGTCCGTCTTCTTGAGCATAACTTTTCCTTTGCTTATATTCATATCTATTCCTTTAGCGTTTATTACGGGTTGTCCAATCATTATATTAACGTCTTCCATACATACAGTCGTCAAAACGGCCTTGCATGTCATTTGGATTTCATCAACTTGTAGATTTATTTCCACTTCTCCGCAGGTTGTCGAAGTTCCTCCAGAAAATCCCTTCAAAGTGATATATTTTGGCTCAATTTTAAGGTTCAATAAATGTGCAATCTCTAGCTTCAGTACATTGACCTCGCTTCCTGTGTCTAAATATCCTTTTACATGAATACCATTTACTTTAACCAACTTGCGATAAATATCATTGTAATTCTGGATCAAATTTACATATTTTATTTCTGTACTGTTTGTTTTCATCAACTTGTCAGGACAATTCGGTGAGATGTGTCCTTCTTTGCCACAATTATAACACTTCCTTTTAGTAGGCACCACTTCGCTTGCATTAGTGGAACTTTTATTATCACAGTTCTTACTAATATGTCCCGTTTTGTAACAAATATAACAGTACCTGTTGTCTGTATATTTACATTGTTTCAAGGTATGGCCAATTTTCTTACAACGTGTACATTGGTTCATCCGATTTGTACTGGCAGTCTGATTGAATGATGTTCCTGGTAGGGCATTATCCGGCTTTTCCTCGCCACAGTAACGTTCATCTATTGCACTCAAAAATCTTTCATACAGCTGCCCTGGTTCGTCACATTGAACTGCATAAGCACTTAATTGAACATTCTTTGGTAAACCCTTGATTACACAAGAAACTGTAGCCTTCTCTGATAAATTGCAACGGTGGCACAATGCAATTTTATCTTGATAATATTGTGTCATTGTCTCTGAAGGTTGTTTGTATCTATTCATTAACTCTTCTAGCAACATACCATAGTCTTCGTGTTTTGGAAAAGCTTTTACCAACTTATCCTTCCATGTGTTCCAAGTATAGTCATAATTATCAAGTCTAAGATACCATTTTAAAGCTTGTCCTTTTAATTTTGTTTGCATATAAAAGGATTTTGTCTCGTCGTTCCATTTGTGAATTTTGCCAAGTTGGTCAATCTTATTTAGCCAAGAAACTACAGTATAATCTTTGCATTCTGGATTAAACTCAGGTATAAGAACTGCTGTTTGGTGTGTTTTTATTTGACTACCAAGACTAGTCATCTCTTTACTATCACTAAGGATGCCATCTAGTTCAGATGATAACAAATCCCTCAGTGTGTCTTGTACTAAACTTCTTCTAACCTCTGACATACCTGACAGTCTTGGTGGTGTATTTGGTGGTGTTTCTCCATCTTCAGGCGTATTAGTACCAAGCTCATGGTCATTTCTAGCTCTACGGCGTTTATTTTTATCCTCATCTGTGGCCCTTTTCATGTTTATAGCGTGAGAAAATCACTATCCCACTTCTGAAAATTGTTACAGAAGGACTGGACGCAAATGAACTTTCTATGTTTATAATAGCAAATATCATTTATTTAGTTGTCTTTTACAATATCGACACTAGTTTTCCACATAAAACGTAAGTATTATCGTAAAAACATTAATTAATTCTTTTTGGAAAAATTATGACAGATGTCAGCGACTAGCCGCCAAAAGTATTATTTTTTTTAAACAACAACAGGCAAATGCTTATCCCATACTGCCAAGTCTAAGGTAGAGTATTTATTACATCTTAAAACTACAAGCTCCGTATAATTAGGCTCCATATGATAGCTCCGTATGATAGCACCGTATATTAGCTCCGTATAATAATTAGCTCCGTATATTTTCACCACAGTTGCAGCGTCATCAAGTCCACGTATGCTGTTACAGTACTTAACATCGACAACTCATCATCCTAATATACCGTGCTGTGCTACACTCGGCCATCCTGGAACAATTGCACCCGCAATTGGAGTGCATTACAATCAACGTTAATATAAATGTACATGACATGTTAGCTTTCCAATAAATCTATAAGATCATCAGTTTCCATCTGCTCATCTGTAGTGCTACCACTATCTGATACAGACATGACACTAGTAAAAGGACGTAGAGAGTCAGCAGCTACTAGCCCAGTAAACTTTTTGTATCCTCGCATTCCCTTGACGCTACGGATTTTGTACCTATCATTTCCTACTACCTTAACAATGATATACGGGCCTGAGTACACATCGTTCAATTTAGTATTGACTTTAGCAGTAGAACTTGCGGTTTGTTTCCATAATACCAAATCACCTTTTCTATATTCCCTGCTAGGTTTGCGTTTTGTATCATAGCGTTCTTTCATTTTGTTTGATGCTTGCTGAATTCGCGAATGGGCAGTCTCTCGCCTTTTGTCAACAGGTTCGTGCGGCAATTCGTTTTCTGGTAGATCACAGATTGATCGCCCTGGTTGACTGAACATTAAATCATAAGGCTTATATCCGGTGGTCTCATTGTGCGTGTTGTTCACACCCCAGATAATGTCTGGTAATTCATAATCCCAGCTATTGACATTCACGCATGAAGGTCGCAACGCATCAAGAAGTGTCCTATTAGTTCGCTCCACTTGTCCGTTTGCTCTTGGACAAGAGATGGCAACTAGGGTATGCCTAAATTGTTTTTGAGTCGCAAATTTTCGAAAATTTCTGCTCGTGAATGCTTTACCATGATCGGTAATCACGCGATCCGGATAACCAAATAGACTAAATATTTTTCTAAGATTATCAACAGTCTCTTTTGAGTTTACTGTTCGCACGGGTTGAGCAACTACAAATTTTGAAAATGAATCGGTCATGACTAATAAATATTGATAACCTTTCCTTGTCCGGCAAAATGGGCCCAAATGGTCAACATGAACTACTTTCATCGGTAATGATGGTTTCGGAATTGGGTGTAATAACCCTTCATTCCGTCCATAATTGCCTTTGCCGTATGCACAGCTAATACAAGCGTTAACGTATTTTTTGATAAACTTAGTCATCTTTGGAAACCAATAATCTTTTTTAATGATTTCTGAACATCTGTTTAACCCTACATGTCCTATGTCATCGTGATGCATTTGAACTATTCTCCATCGCGCCAATTGAGGAACAACTAGTCGATTTCCATGAATGGTTTTGCGATAAAGTTTGTCATCAATCAGGTCGTAATTATTAGTGATATCAGTACCAGCTTTATTTGTTTTTATTAATTGAACAATGCTATTTATTTTCTCGTCTTGATGTTGCAGTGTACCAAACCAGTCATCAACTTCTATTCTGGCCACATTTGCACAGTCCACGGGATTTCTGGACAACGCGTCGACGTGTTGCATTCGCGCTCCCGGTCGATAGACTACTTCAATATCATATTCTTGAATTTGCAACCACCATCTTGCTATGCGTGGTATCAAGTCGCGTTTGGTTAATGTTGCTCGCACCGCTGTACAGTCCGTAACCACTACTATGTGTATACCAGCTACATATATACGAAACCTTCGTAATGATTCGACTACAGCCAAGGTCTCAAGTTCGTAGCTATGGTATACGCTTTCTTCCCGAGACGTTACACGACTGAAATACATCACCGGCTTAAGAGTTTCGTCAGATTGTCTTTGCATTAGTATGCCTGCGATACCTAAGCTACTTGCGTCTGTATGTATTTCGGTGGGTGACTCTCGGTTATAGATTGCTAATACTGGTCTTTCACATAGTTTAGTTTTTAAAACTTCAAAACTTTGCTGTTGTTCAGCTTCCCATTTCCATGTAATGTTTTTCTTTGTAAGTTCTGTCAATGGTCTAGCTATAATTGCAAAGTTTTGTATAAATTTTCTAAAATAACTGCACAATCCTACAAATTGTCTTATCTCATGAACATTTGTAGGCGTTTTAAACTTTTTGACAGCATCAATTTTTGAACTACCTGGCCTAACACCGTCTGCTGATATATTGTGTCCTAAATAATGAATATCCGTTTGAAGGAAGGAGCACTTTTGTATATTCAGTTTTAAATTATTTTCCTTGAACGTACGTAGCACTTTTTCTAACAGATCGATACCGGATGGAACGTCCACAGAAGGTAACAATAGATCATCTAGAAATGCTAGTATTTCCTCGCCTATTATTTGTACAAGTTTATTTATTAGTCTCATAAACACTGCTGGACTGTTGGCTAGACCAAATGGTACGCGTAAGTACTCCCAGTGCCCTCCCTGGGTAATAAAAGCTGTTTTATGCACGTCTTCAGGATTAATGCACAACTGGTGATAGCCTTGCGCCATATCAAGACTAGTAAAATAAGTTTTTCCAGCGAGTCGATTGATCTGATCTTCAATATGCGGAAGAGGATATCTTTCTTTTATCGTTATATCATTCAGGCCTCGGAAATCAACACATAGGCGTGGCTCTCCGTTTTTCTTTTTTACAATAACTACTGGAGAGGCATACGGAGAAGTTGATTCACGTATAATACCTGCTTGTAAAAGATCCTGAACCTTCTCCTTAATAACATTAGAGTCAGCATAAGATTCGCGATATGGTTTCCTATATACTGGTTTATTAGTCGTAAGGTTAATAGCCATAGTGACTAAATCAGTACATCCTAACTCTTTGGAATTGGCCGCGAAACAATCCGCAAAATCCAATAAAAGTTTTACTAAAGTATCACGCTCCTTGGTCCCTATGGGTCCTATTGAAATCTCATCGATGTGTACTCCCCCAATGCTACTCAAATCATCAATGTGAGTTCTTAAAATAGTCTTTAAATTATCAACATGTTCCTCAAGAAATGGCTCAATATTAGTTTCACTAACCTGTGAATCCTCGATACACGCATCTGCTCTGACTAATATATCATCCTTC